>JAGTTF010001239.1:0-24599 GCA_019095985.1 Streblospio benedicti | reverse complement strand
TTCCTTATTGAAGCTTTAAAACATTTTGCCCCCCTTTTTCAAATCTATTAGTGTGGAATTTGCAAAAATTGGAACATGTACTTTGTCCGCACTCGTCGTCTTTTACAGGCTTAAAGATAGATGACATGCAACGCGCTAAGTCCTATAGAAATATTTTCTTTCAAATATGGGTCAAGTATCCTATCTTGAATCCCTTTAATCTTTTCGAGCAGAGCTCAACGGAATGTCGGCCATTATTTTAGAGTATTACGTCCTTCAATCTTTTTCGATTTTAGCTTTTTTTTACAGATTTCTTTTTCTGCTTAGTAGCTTTCTTTTAGGTGCTTATCTCTTTTTAGCTCTTTATACCCAGGCTTAGTCTCTTTAAAAGGTTTAGTCATAAATCACTTTTGCAGAATCTGTTTCAAAACCCTTTAGTAACTCTCCTATTTCTTAGAGTTAAAACCGGTTGAAGCTGATTCTGTTTCAAAAACAAAGAGGTGCCTAAGATTGTGGTCTGTTCTTGTCCAGAGACATTATTAAACTAAAGAGTGGAGAGATCAATTACGTTTATTCATACAGTTTTAAAATGCAACAGATTTCTTCATCCATATTGAACATTTTTATCATAGCCGTCAAACTTGATTAATACGTGAGGAACACCTTTAATTTGTTTAATATTATATGACATAGTCATAGTACGGGCACGCATGTGGGTAAGAATTGTTGTATGAATAGGCAGTACCTAAGACAGCGGCCAGAAATTAAATTCCTTACTTGGGTGAGGTGGGTAGAAATTTGCAAATTAAATCATGCACAAACATTTCTAGTTTTACAGTATATTAAACATTAAATTAAGTGATTAACTCAAGCATTTTATTATCACAGCTGATTACTCATTACATATTTTACTAATTTCGCACCAGAAACAATATAATGTGATGGCATGAACATTTTGTATCGTTGCATAATTCCAATGGTTACGTTTGTATGCCTGTAAGACTCCTTTAAGTAAAGTGTACTTAGCTTGAAACTTTGAACACCATAAAAAGCAGACTAGGTCCATGACATAGTGAGCCAAAGTTGACACGTCCGCGAAAAATATACACTAAACATTGTTTTCCACGATGCAGAAAAGTCATAACATACCAAAGTAAAGACCATTGAAATCAGAATGAAATTCCAATGTAAGTTCATATTTATGTAAAATTCCACTTCCTAAATAATGACAATGTTTAATTCTAAAAGCCTATGGACATTGGGATGGTATGTCTAAAGACAGGGTAAATTAGATTTTGTTAATCTATCAATATTCAAAAGTGTCAAGTTTGCCCCATATATCATTAATTGCTAATATAAATATATCTACATCATAGTTTAATGAGCGATGTAAGCAAAAAAAATTCTAACTCTGCATATACGATGAACACAAGATTTTAAGTGATGTAAGATTTGTTCATTCTAAAATTGTTCCAGACGGGAATTCCTTATGCACAACATGAGAGTGAGTTTTATACAATTGCATTTTATATATGTATCTGTGATGTACTTGTCCATATGTTCAAGTTGTACATCAACTATTCCCAGGCAGTTTGAAGGTATGATGGTTTATCACCTGTAAAATAAAAAAGCATTCATTTACTTTACATCCAATTTTAAAGATGTTTGACTATATATCCACCTCAACTTTTGGCAGCATCAATACTTACAACTACAGTCGGGTATATCACACTAAAGTGTCACTTTGGGCTTACTTTTTTAGGTAAAAAATGAAAGTCAATTTTTATGTATGATGTTTTCGCTTTTACGAAACCATGATACATCACCGACACCTGTGTTAATTATTAGAGTACACCAATGTCTCATTAGAATTTTATGTTCATCAACATAATGGAGGTAATTGGGGGGATTTACACTACAGATTTGGCATAAGGTCATGTCATGTATGTTGATTGTACTATTGTTATAACAAACAGTCAAAAGTTAACTATTCTATGATCAATAGTACACCGTAACATTTCTATATAACTGTCTTTTTTAAATGATATATATGTAACTTTTCACTAAATGACTAATTTGTGGATATCTAAACAAACATTGCTTATAATTGCATTAAAATGCAGAAAACATTTTGATTAAAAAGAAACACTATGAAGAATTTCTTACGTCAAAGTACTCTACTTTTCTTATCAAAGGAACTTATTTGAAATTACATGAGATCTGTAAATACAAAATATTAAATGGACATATTCTACAATATTAAGTCTTTATACTGATTATCATCTCTGGTAGTTATTAGATACAAGTCCACTGATGGGTAGACACCCAATATTTTACCTTACATAATCATTGCTTCTGGCTCTGGGTGATTCTGTGTTTGTGTTGAAGGATGATTCTCGTCAGTTGTCAATTCTGCCTGCACAGTGTTGACAATATCCTGCAAATTGAATGTAAGATATCATGAGACTGTAACATTTTGTGTTTGTGAGTACAGTGGAACCTGTCCATGTGGACACCTCCGTATAGTTCTATGAAATTCTATGTCAACAACTTTGAAAGATTAATATGAATCAAACAAGTAAGTATTTTATATTGTTACTTAACATGGTGTAAATTAAATTTCACAGCAATTCATGAAAATAAATGATTAATTACCTCAAAATCATGCGTCATATCACCTATATCTGCTGGGACTTCGAACTGAACAGTAAAATAACTGGAAAAAAAATAGATTTCTTGAATTAGTGATGCTATAATAGATCAAACATATTCTATATTAACTTGCTCAGGCTCTATTTATTTATCAATTTAACATCATCATAGGGTTTCACGGTACATGACATACATCCTGCAAATCATTCCTATACCATTTCTCCTCAAGTGACTTGCATTGCTGGGCTGGGCTAGCACTACACACATCTCAGGTTTAGCTAATTGGCTTTAATAACAACTAAAGAAAAAATTAGCCAATTGAATTTTTTAGCAAATTGCCTAAACAACTAACTTATTCTCTAACCAAGTATGCTGAGGCAAAAATTTCAGTATTTTGACTAAAAAATCAGTATCTTCACAGGGTGTTGATTTAGCACTCGCCACTTGCCCCTGGCTAGTGTAAATCTCTGTTGGCTAGTGTAAATTCAAAGTCACTCGCCACAGTCGGCGAGTACGATTACTTGATTCCAACACTTTAATAACTAAGGATGGCCAGTTTGGATTGAACATGGCGAGTGTAAATTGAGTCACTTGCCACAGAAGGCGAGTGTTCGACTGAACGAGTCACATTCCCTGTCTTCATTCATTTTGTAAATTTTTGTGAATTTCGAAGTAAAAACCATTCTAAATCAATTTAATGTATACGACTATCCAAAAGGCTGCCGTCATGCAACAGCACTTACCCCTCATTATCTTATAAGATATTATAAGTCCAACACCCTCTAAGGGTAAATTATGGACTCTAAATGCAGGATGATGACGATGATCATTGTGCCATTATAAATTCTCATACAAAAAAGTATCCATAATGTATTTATTTAAGATTCTATTTAAGCGTTTCAAATCTAAAAGTTGCTAATCACAAGCAATGTTACAAACCCATGTTTATACCATTGTCCGGTTCGTCATCACTGATACATATGTTCTCGCTTTACAATCTTCATTCTGAAAATGAAACATGAAATGTTTAGAGAACCTATCAACGTATTCAATGTTAATGTGTTACTTGCTGGCCTGTCTATTGTAGGTTAAAGATGAAGTTGTATTTTAAGTTTAAACATGTTTAACATTGCATATTCCAGTTTAATTTGAAAATTTAGATCTACTTCAGCTAGGTTCACAAACCTTATATACTTCAGGACATCTACCATACATCTGTCACACTAGCTACTTCCTTCACTTTGCACACAGCACCAGCAGCATTCCCTGCATCCTCCGTATTCTCTAAACCACCTTAGTCCATAACTCTGCCCTGGAGTAGGATAAGCACAAAATTCAATTCACAATTTATAATGAACAAATATAGCTGTAGATATAAGATCCTGATGCCTAACGAAAATGATATCATGTAGGTGTCGTTTGCGTAATCAGAGACTTATTGTTGATCATTGTTAGGACTCTAAGCAAGTTTTCGCCTTAAGTGACCAATTAGTGTGGTCCTCAGTGATCCAGTGATTAGAGCGTACGACCTCAAAACGTGATTTGCTTGAGTTGTCAGTTTGCGGCCCGGCCATGGCAGACTTAGTGTCACCAAAAAAGGTTATGTCATATGTCTTCCACTGGATTGCTGATCTCCACACAGTGTGTCGACACAGTACAGTATCATTACTAGACGGTGGCGACACCAAGCAGGGCGCTGCGCAGTGGCTGCCTCAAACATAACTACTACGCCGTCTTGACAACAAATTCTGTAAAAAGCCAATAAAATAAACTTTACTTTAACTTTACTTTACTTTAGGGACCATGAAGTCATCAGTGACCACTTTCATGTTTTCATGTGCCTCATGGCATGACACCATGCACTTCGCATGTTTACTAGTAAGTGTAGACTTAGCCTAATACAATTATGCTGGTACTATTTCATACATACACATTAATTAGCAAAATAATGAGAACTATCTTATAGAGCACCTCACACCCAGCCCGTATATTTTTTTGCTTAAACCATCGTAGCACAGCTTTTGATGAACCAACAATAGCCTTTAAGGTGTCAAAAGGAAGCTACTTCCTTGTATTTTCGTAAGATAAACACAATTTTTATGGTTCATTAAAATTACATGATCTATGATGCATTTTCTTTGAACGATTATATAAATAACACAACACAAATACAATTTTACAGTTGACAGTTTCGGCAACTCCTGTCACCATTTTCAAAACAAAGACAGAAGCAGGTCATGAACCGAGACGAGGGGGCCTTTCAACTCTCTCAATACCTGATTTTGGCATCATGTGCTGAGTGACCTTGAACATGCGCAGAGACATTTTTTGAAAATGGTGACGTTGCCGAAACTGTCAACTTAAAATTGTATTTTTGTTGTTTAAATTTTCTTTTTACACTTTGATGCATTTTATTATGGAAACCTGTGCATCCCGTATGGCAATAATATGCGATTTGAACATGTTTATTTACATTAGATCTTACTAGAAATTTTCTTTTTACACTTTGGCACCGGGAAAACTATTGTGTTCAAAGTAGTAATATTATTTGGTACTTGTTCCCATGCTAAATATTTAAAAAAAAACATATGGGATGGGTGTGACCTACGGGATGCGTGTGCACTGCTCTAGGTCTAGTGTAGACTATTATTGTACTAGAGCACTGCACACCCAGTTCGTGTGCACACCCAGTTCGTGTGTTATTTAAATAAAGGCTCCAAACAATTAGCACACGATATTACTACTTTAAATGTTATTGCTTTCCCGGTGCCAAAGTGAAAAAATAAAATTTCTAGTAAGATCTAATGTAAATAAACATGTTCAAATCCTCGATTATAAATTTTACGCACGAACTGGGTGTGCATGCAACTCTAATTTCACCATAGATCATATAATTTTAATGAATCGTAATAATTGTGTTTATTATGCGACAATATAAGTAGTAGTAGATCGATATCTATATAGATCTATAGTGTAGTAAACAAACCCACCTTTCGTGCATCCTAACTTCAACTATCCAGATCATATTTCATAGCTGTAAGATTTCGAAATATGCACAACTACATGTAATTATCCCAGTTATTCCTTGACATGCAGCTGTTCACCTATGATCACAAATTAACGTTTATTTTTCGAGAAGCAGGACGAAATCTCTTCGAAATTCATCATGGCGACAAGCGTTGAAGATTAGCCTTGGTTTGGAGGTTGACAAACAGGGACTAGTCAGTTAGTGATATTCATGTAATGTGTCTTTTTTGTGAAGTGGGCGTGGCGCTATGAAATAATAAGGATGATGTGGCTCTTTTTCTGAAGAGCACCTATCAAGTTAATAAAACTAACTATCAAAACTAACCATAACTACAAAACAGTGAGTGATATAATACACCTAACTATCACATCTACAACTACAAAGGGCAGTACATGGCAAACTTGACTTGTGGCATTTACATCGGCCTCGACACTCGTGTTTACAACCACATTTGGTAAGCTGTTTACAAGAATCTGCTATTAGAGGGAGTGTAGTCCACACAACACACCATACGTTATCCAGCATCTTCCAACCCCAGTCACTGGGGCTACTTTCTTCAATTGTGCAATCCATAGCCTGGGCCCAAATACAACCTGCCTGGTATGACGCCCTCATCACATGTTCAACTAATGCACATTTAGTAGGAGGGGTTGTATCAAAAGACCGTTGCTTTCTAGCAAACATATTAAGTCGTGCATCATCAACACATGCGACAGAACTGGCTCTATCGTAAAGGGAAACAACATACATCTCTATGATCTGGATATCAGTGTTGTTTACTACTGGTGGATATTGACTTAATTTGCTGAAGGTCTGTGAAACATCTGGACATACATTCCAAGTTTGCCATGATCATCTCTTCCCTTTACCTTTGAAAGCAGAAACATTATCGTATCCAGAAAAAGCGTGGTAAAATGAAATTCCTGCTGTCTTTTCTGGTGTGAGAATATGGCTGAGCTCATGAACAGGGATCCACTTAACATCCTTACTTGTACCAACCTCTATCCACAGCTCTTGTAGACCTAGATTGTTAAGGCTGTTGAAAAGGCCCACAGCAATGACGACGCCTTAATCAAGACTTTCTTTTCCAATACTGTGTTTGACGTGTGCAAATAACCGCGTATCAGCCTCTTCATGGTTACACGGAGATAAATGATTATCCATGTCAACCATCTGATTGCACACAACATCTCCTTGTGTAACATAGACAGTGTTACCGGTGCAGTTGTCAACTATTTTATCGGCTAGGAATTCGAACAGCTCAGCTTTGTTGTTGCTATTTCTCATAAAACTCTGCCAGTTTTTTGATACCTTGCCTCTTCCTGTTACTCGTTGTCATGTCCCAAATCCTCGTTTTGATCTAGTTTCTGCTTTCAGACTTTGTGGCTTATAAACATCAAATACAATATCAGTTCTGGTATACTTGGAACAATAGGTTTGGATTTTAGGAATGACCTCTAGTTCGGCATATTCATCAAATGTTTTTGAAATTCGTGGTTTTATCGAGTTAATCAATGCTGAACCGTCTAGCATAAACGCCTCCACATCAGGACATTTATCAGAACTGGGTGTTTTTTCTTCTTGAATGTTCACAAGCTGGGATTTCTGACATGTATGAAGTTTACCACCATCACTCAAGGCTGCAGGAAAAGGCTGATTCTCATGCTTGAAAAATTCGTTCAGGTCACATTCTCTGGCCTGGCAAGATATAAACAGTTGTGAGAACAACGCGCAATCATCTTTCATAATCTTCTGTTTCTTTAGAAGTTTCTTCTGTTTTTTGTGAGAAAAAGTCTAGGTTCTGTTTTTTTCGAATCATAAAACTTACTCTCTGATCCAGGAGAAAGACTCTATGAAAATATCAAATCGTTCATTGCCTTTGCTATAATGAGTTGCTACTTTCTCAGCTACACTTGGGTGCGCAATCTGTTTTGAGTCAAGTGTCAACAGATCTTTCAATTCATCCATGACAGGATAATTCATCTCCTTAACTGTGTGGTACAGCTTCCATACACGATCTAAAAAAAGTCTTCTGTGATGTAGAAGTCTGTTCATGGTGCCTTTCTTCTACATTTTCTTTCTCCTTTCTGAAATTTTCTCATACATTTTGACTAGGTGACTAATTTTGGGGCCAGCAACCATCCACCGTCTACGCGCTGATGGATCGTCTGTGACACCAATTGCCCGTCCTTCACCTTTAATGACTGCATTTGCGTGCTCGTGGGCTTGATCAATTGCCAATGCGGAAAATCCTTGCCTGGATTTATGGACTACAAAGTTACCCTTGATGAATTCACTGTTGTTTATCTCAGGATGAGTTATACCAAGACGTAGCATATCTCTGAGGTGTATGGGCAACCAAGGAGCGTAATTTGTGTTGTTGTTGTTGGCAAATAAGAATTGTATCAACTTTTGCAAAGCCTGGCAGTAGAGTTCAAATTTAGCCTTTCTGAATGATCTGGTCAGAGCTAATATGGCAAGCTTCATTTCAAATATCATATACCAGTACTGAAATTGAGGGCTTTGTGTCTTGCGCATGTCACACCAATCGTCGAAATCGTGTTGCTCTTGATTATCAGTTTGCACTTCAAGGACATATGCATCATACGACTCTTTCAGGAGATTATACAAGCAACTGGCAGTAACTTGGTGCATTTGACGTGTCCTTGTAACTCTTGATGCCGACAGGAATGAATCTGCAGTGCCGGCTGTTGCAATTCCCGATTCTACGAGTGCATTCGTCCATCCACTGTCTTGCAGTAGAGTGCTCAATGATTTCAAAGCAGCCATTTCAATATGAAGTCCTCCAAACGTGATCAGAAACTGATCTTCTCCATACTTATCCGGCCAATGCCACTGAACTTGTTTTGCAGTTGCAAATATTGGTTGGTCAGCAGCTACTACAGGAACCTATCCTGGATTCAGGTGAAATACAACTTCTTTGATTTTATCCAAAGAATGACAAATGGTTGCAACGGAATGAGCCTGCTCTCTTAGAAGTGGGAACAATGATGTTATTGTAACCTCAAATGAAGGGCTTCTTTTCATCGAGGCGTGATGGGCTGCCCATGATATGTCAACTCTATCTGTATCGACCATGTCAGAAAAACACACCTTTTGTAACCATTCGAAATCCAGTTTTAGATCGAATGAGGGAAGAAGAGTCGGGCGTTTGACTTGCGGAGGTTCAGGATTTCTACTTCCAATGAATGCAGGTTTTACATTTGTGTAGGAGTCAACGTATATACAATTGTATCATGACAACTGGACCCCATGCTGAGTTTCACAGCAGTGGCTTCACCAGTATGCCCTGGTTGTGCTTTGACAACCACTCATTTATTATTAATATTAGCTCTAAGCTTTGTTAAACAGTTACACAATATAAATTTTATTAACAACACGTAATAAAATCTCATTTGGAAATAATTATGGTATAATTTTTAAAAGATATCAAAAAATAAGATTTTGAAAAATCATTTCAGGGGTAATCTTTTCTCGATTCTCCTCCTGAAACCCCTCAAAAGCTTTCAATTATATATTATTGAAAGGCTAGTTTATTCAACTACCATAATATGCCTCGTTTTGGGGTTTAAACTGTTAAAAACACCACAGTAATACTTTTGACCTTAATGAACTCAAGGTAAATATAAGGAAAATCAAGGGGTTGGCGGCCATCTTGGAAAATGGCTGCCATTTTGAAGATTTTAGGTGGCTAATGTGCTTTATCATTAAAGGGGTGCCTACACTTCAAGCATGCCAAGTTTCATGCTTGTTTCATTAATTGAAAGATTGTTTGACTATCCTGCCGGGCTATATTAAATCATAAGCCATGAATACCTGATGTATGTGCAAGATAGCCTGTTTTAAAATGTGTATAGTGTTTTGAGATGCTTGCGGTTGGCAATTACCCACGGGTGTCACCGGTAGATAGTAAAATCTATATCCTTCCCATTCAAAAATGTGGGTAAGAGCCAACCCCGAGCGGTCTACTGACTGTTGTTGATGAGGATAGCTCCGCCTCCTCTGAACCCTTTAAAACCTTGTGAATAGTGCAATTGACACTATAGACTTTAAATCGAAAGCTAATTGTCAATAAACTAAAATCTATCAAATTATACACAAAATTACTATGACATTGTTTATGTTATCATAGGAAATATGTGTGTTACATGTGTTCAACTTCTTTTGGATGTAAAGCACATTTAGACGAACATATAAAACATTGCGATTTAAGATATCGTTGTGATCATTGTTCGTACTCTACAGACAGTAAAATTAGACTCTCTAAACACTTATTATCACGCCATCAAGAAGAGACTCGTAATATTTCTCAGCGTGAAAGTGATGAAGACTCAGATTCGACTAGTGATTCAGATTTTGAACTTGTTAAAGCACGATCTAGAGCGGAAATGGACAATATAATGGAAGATTCAACAACTGCAAATGTTTCTCTACCGTCAACTTCCAGTCTTCGACAATCTACGAGAAATATGACTGTCTCAACTACGAACACTGCTTCACCCTCAAATAAAAGATTGGTTCAAGTGAATATTGATAATGCAGACGAAATTATAATACCCAGGACAGCTGTTACAGAAGACAAAAATATGATATATGATGTTGAACAATTCTATACAAAAATTCTGGAAATCTATAATGAGTTTTTACCGATTATCAAAATTAATGCATGTATTTAACTGTAAGTTGATGGGTGAAATCAATCATAGTACAATGCGCGATTATATATATAAATATCTGAAAATATCGATAAGCAGAAGTTTTAAAATAGTTATCAGCCCAACCATGCTGTTAATGGATAGAACAAACAGACGTTTAAGATTTTATTATTCGGTCGCATAATAACAATCTATGGACATCAGATCCTACATTAATAAAGAATGAACAAGAATTAGAATTGTACTTAGATCAGTTGAATGCGCTGGACTTTGACGAAGTTTTCGGACAAAAGAGACCAAACACTAAATACATTATATTACTTTTATCCCTCAGTAACCTTTTTCTTGTTCGAAACTCAGGCGCCATATGGAGTGATTGGTGCTGAATCAGTTCTCCCTGATTGTGTTAAAAACAATGGAAACTTGTTAAAAATGAGACGAGACAAACATAGAAATTTTGCTATAAAAGATAACTTATGTTTCTTCAGATGCTTGGTAGTTCACAAGCAATACATTAGACACGGTCATTATCAAAGATTTTCTCATCAAATCGAATTGAAAAATGTTTAAAACTGGCTAGAAGTTTTATGGGAAAAAAAGTTCATATCAAAACGCATAAAGGAGTGACATTTAACGATTTACCGGCTTTAGAACAACGATTTTAAAAACCTTCAGACCTGAACCTAGTTTAATTAATATGTTGAAGAAAACAGATCTCCAACAACCGGCATTCCAGTCATCTATCCTTGTAGAGCATTCTTCGATTTTGAAGTATTCTTTGAGAATAGAACTGATTCTTAAAATCATAATGTGAACTTTGATGACATTGAATCATCACATATTTACACATCTATACACAAGATTTTGAGTGTAGCTATAATAAGCATCAAACCGATCTGTTTCGTTAATCAAGGAAGTGAAGAAGATGTGGTTCTCAGAGTGTTACGCTATGTAAACGAAATAGCGAAAGAAGCTGAGAGGTAAGATCTTTTATTTTAATAATGTACGTTATCACTGTAAGATTAATTGGTAAGCCGTATCTTATATTGTTTGTAAAAACGTATTTATATGTATTGCAGATTGATGGAACCTTTCTTTAGTGATGTCATGACAAGGATTCAAGACAGAATTGATCTGTATCCTTCACAAAGTAAAGAATTGGAACAGATTTTGTCAAAAATCGGCTCCTACATCAAACACTTGCCTGTGTTAGGATTTAATTCATCTAAGTGAGTATGACAAAATACAGTTATTTATCAATATGGTGAAAATAATATTATAACACCTATCAAATTTGATTTAATGTAACGCTTTCCCTATTTATTGTATTGTATCTACGACCTACCGCTCATAAAGGTTCATTTAGTTTGTCTTTCACATATACACCAGTTAGCACGTCAACAAAGATTTAAAGACACTGCGTAAAAAAGATGGTGATTCAAAGAAAAGAGAAGCGATAGTGTGCCAGACGTCATTGCTGAAGTTTAAATGATGGTTGTGCTGACCAAACCTGCTCATCGACTTGTTCTGAGTACTTCAATGGTAGAGATAAGTCAAGAATTGAATCTACCTTTCACCAAACTTAGTCTGTTGCAGATCGCGCTCGCCAAGCACTTGTCCAGCCAGTTGCTGAATAAACTACCAAACCTGCTCATCGACTTGTTCTGAACATCACCGGTAGACCATACACCACCGTGCATATCGTTCAGCTAAACTTCGTGGACCAGCAACTCACGCGACCGACCTAATCATCGCGACCGCACCACCCAAAGGACCATACATCACACCTCAGCATCCCCCAGCCGCGCCGCCATCACCTGCTCTTAGAACGCCCCGAGGGACCGATTATCACGCCGACAAGCTCCAGACATGGTGATAACTGTTCGATCCGTCATTAGCGCCCGGTGTTCTCCCCTGGGATAACCAGTGCGCCAACGAGCCCACCCAGCCACACCAGGTTTCAATCAGCGCGACAGCGGCCAACATATGGATGCCACAAGTAAGTCCACTAACACTAAAATAGCAGTCGCCTGTGTGGTTTGTAAGGAGCTTCTCCTCTTTTCAAACAGAGATCAAGTCCGCACATTCTTACAATATCCAGTGTGCTCGGACGACTGTGCTCAACGGGACCACGCCGATATTCATCTCCCTCCCGTCAGTTTCCCAGGGACCTGCAAAGTCTGTAACGCGCTCATTAATTTTCCCACGTCCACAGCGTTACGGAAGTTCAAAGAACGCCCCATCTGCTCTGACGAGTGTGCTTTTCTGGATCACGAAAAGCTACCGTACGTGGCCCCGGACCCCAACCAACCGCGGCGCCGACACGAAACGATCCACCACACTCGTCGTAACCCGTATCGCCAACCACATAAGTCGACTAAGATCACCGATTTCGTGGCGACGTGCATATCCTGCGAAAAACTGCTGTTTTTCGGGTCTAAGCAAGAACTGGACCGTTTCCGGGAAGTGCCGTTGTGCTCGTCAGAGTGTTATTTTTGGGACCAGGAGTGGGTGCAAAACACCCCCCACATAACTCCAGAATGCGTTCCTCATTTTCCCAACCCAAATCCCGCCTGCTACTAATCACATCCCGCCCATATCACGCTCAGCGACAAGTCAAGCACTAATTGGCCATCTGACATCTCATTTCTCTAGCGACAACAACATCAACCCTCAGCCATGGATTCCGAGCTGGAAATCTACAAAAAACAGCTCGGACGCATGCGGCAGTCTTGACGCCACCATGCCTCACGCCCGAACAACGATATCGCCCTACACCGGCACACAATCACCACGGGCCGGCCAGATGCAGGTGGCTACAATAGAAACCTACACACAACACCATTACAGTGCGCATCATCAGCATCCCAGACGCCAACAACCAGAGCAGACCCATCGGCGACTTCTAGCTGAATCTGACGACTACAGCAAATACGAGCACCTCCCAGACAGCAAACACAACCGGCGCTAAAGATGCAATGCAAAAGACATCTCACAGATCCAATCTTCATCACACGGCGACCCACTCCCTCAGCATCCCCCGCTGGAAGTTTACCGCCTGGCCCCAAGCGATCTATTGCCCGCGGCCCGAAAGCACCACCCTCGTCACCCACCCAGAAACGGCTGCATCCACGTCCCACAAAGCACACCCGGGCCCAGGTGGACTTTGTCACAGCCGACTACATCAAAGTTTGCTGACCAGTTCCCGGCCGCCATGAAAGACCAGCCACCACCGATCGAGCTAATGGCCCCATTAACGCCATTAGCGCCGCCGACCGCCGACATCGAATCGTCTGGAGAAATCCCACCTGGTCAACGTACGCCACCTTCAAGGGACGGCTGCCGTCAAGCGGTACATTCCGGATCAGGGTGAAATATAATGACCTAAACAAACGCATCTGACGCGCCCGAGCATCGATCTTGATGACATGCTTACTGACACACAACATGAGGATGGAAGGGATTTTCTCACACATCTTGACCAAGTTACAACACGCACCAATAACTTGGACCACAGCGTGTTGCATTACCGCCAGGTGCAGGTGTGATGACACGATAGAGCTGAGTCTAACTAGACTCATAGGCTCCGGCTAACTAGACTCATAGGCTCGCCGGAAGCCTCACTCCTTCCGGCTACGCCTGCTACACGCACACACCGTCACGCTAGTGGCTAGTATATAAGCAAGGGATAGCTTCTCTAGAGGCAGTCAATAAACAGGATAGAAACTCTTCACTGGTTCTGTTATTACTTCTCACCACACATGTGTCTAAATCACACATGACATAAGTGGTGGAGATGTTCTAATTTGAACCCTTTTCCACTCCCCCGCCGCCCATAGACCAGGATAGACCACCCCAGGATAACTCCCCCCTCCAGCCCCGACCTCACATGATAGACCGAATTCCACCCCGGATCACTCCCCCTCCAGCCCCCGACCTCCCATGCATATAAACCGAATTCCACCCAAATCCCTCCCTCTCCAGCCCCCAACCTCACATGCATAGACCGAATTCCCGCCCCAGGATCCCCTCCGGCCCCACCCTCCCATGAATAGGCCGACTTCCACCCCCAAGACCACTGATATCCAATTCCTCCCGCCAGCCCCGACCTCCCCCATATGTTCATCTACCCCGATAGTGGATTTTTCATACCTTTCGCATCCCCACGGAGCCTGCAACACGCCTTCCCACGTGCAAAGCAAATTCACCATATGTTCCCTCCCAAGACTCTCTAGACCAACTGCCCCTCAAAGCGGCAATCAGTCTATTTTGCGTCACTATGTCCCCACCAAACGTCGCCAACGGCCCCTATCCCACTGACCAATCACGAGTACAGGACCGCTAAGACCCACCCCTCAACGCGGCAATCAGTCTATTTGTGCCGCTGACTCTCCTGCCACCACACCTCGCCAACGGCCCCTATCCCACTGACCAATCACGAGTACAGGACCGCTAAGACCCGCCCCTCAACGCGGCAATCAGTCTATTTGCTCCATCCACGCTTCACTCACTTTTGCCCGCCACTTAATTTGAACCTTTTTTGCTCTTTCCAAACTTTGGAGACCTCTCATTTATTAATCACGGCATTGGATTACTCTTTGGATTTAACTTGTGGCAGAAGCTAATAGCAGCAGAAATTACTAACAGCAAAGGCTACTCACGGCAATATCTCAGCTCAGTTAGAAGATCATCAGAAGAGTGGTAACTATAATTCCTCTAACCGGAACTTTATGTTAGACATCATGGGCAATAGTTCTGATTGTGATGAAAGTGAAGATAATGAGGATGATTTTACTGATCACGATGATGATGATAGTTATTCTTGTGATGATTTTGATTTATCAGGATGACCAGATGATAATGATTATCACTAACGCCAGCCAATGTACAAATGTATATATTCTTTGCAACCAAACCCAAATCACATCTGCTGTCACTACCCGCCCTGTTTCAACCTTCCCTCCAATAATTTAAATGTTGCCTTATACTCAGAATCAAACATCCCCTTTACCTATGCTCCCGCCCTCAATAATATGAAATTGAAATGTGAAAGCAATGCGTCGGCCTGCAAGCCCACAATTTTGATAAGAAATAGGACTATTAATACTAATATACCTGGTTGTCAAACCCCTACTAACGTCAACGTCACAATGGTAGCGATAGCAACCCCAGCCAATAGACTATTGAGAGGGTGCGCCCTTATTCATAATAAATGTTAGACACTACCCAAACTAGATAATCTGGGCTGTGCCGGCTCTGTACCTTGCTATTATGATGAAAACAGGTCCATCACGGCTCCCATACGCGGTTCCTGGTGTTTAGCTTAACGTCGAAGTCATAATAAGTTTGGATGCAACCCCAGTCACAATGATTTTTTGGAGTGTCCCATATCTGTACACACGTATTCACCATTGAACATACCATGAACAGCCATGAGGCGACCTTGACCGATCGCCCGCGACATCATATCTATGAATACAGTCACTGCCCCTCCCGGCGTCAGTATGACGTCACAGCTAGCAGGCCACGCTGCAAATGCGATTCACGGTAAGACGTTTATAAATAGCTACTCCCGGAAACAGCCATCTCAAATTCCACCGATCTACCCACACGTGCCACGTGTCAGTCAGGTAAATAGCTTCCTCTCATGTTACACCCATTTGTTAATGCCAGCGTGACTCAATCTTACTAAACGTTAGCGGGATGTCACGTTTTGCAACGTCAGCTTCTCTCAAGGACAAACAGTCTCAGCCAGCATTAACCTCCTGCTGTTTATAAATCATTAATCCCTCAAGTGTTTGCCAAATCTTACATTCGAGAAGATCATTGCCCAACCTACGTCTAATAACACTAACGAATGAAAGAAAACAACAAAACATTTATGTACGCATTATAACCCCGATTTTATTCCCCCCAAATCAACAGTATACAATGCAATTCCCCAAGGGGAAAACACCCATGTTCACCCTCACGTCTTCCCATACAGCCCAACCATATACTAAATACCAGATGTTAAGTGCACATCCTCACTTAAAACCCTACGTACTTCTCCATCTACGCAATAAGGGGGTGTGCATAGTGAAATTTCCTCACAGTAACGCGTGTGACAAATTTGACATATTTTGTTGTCACTTTCCTTCCCCACTGAAGGAATGATACACAATAATGTAATAGGTTATGGCTTGTCAAGTGATTTATCCATTTAGTTTACATTACATAGTATGCCAAAATTATGGTGATCAACATCTTATAATTTACTCCAATTAATTCGTCGGGAATTCTCTCTTAAAACTTAGGTTTTAATCGATACCATTCATATGGTAATGGTAAATGTAATTGTGGGCTAGTTACATACCATTGAGCAAGATGAATTAACTGTAATTCCATAGGCAATAACCCAAATTGTGTACATGTTTGTCAATTACAAATCCTACGCAAAACCAGTCTCATTGAGTTAATAATGTGGTTATTTCAATAGCCCATTTTGCATTGAATCTATTTGTTTTCTGCATTATGTGGTAGTAATCTCTGCCTAATTAACAGAATTATGTGTAATTTGTAGTGTACATATGGTTCTTTGTGCTCAACTGGACAGTAGAATGGGGCCCTGCTGTTGTGTACCATCGTTGAAGTACAAGCCTATGCAACTTCAAACATAATCTCTGTTGTTTTGTATGATATTGGTTTAGTTACCAATGCTCTTGGTAGATTAATTACATCTAAAAGATGGAATGTTTACCTAGAGTGATCGAACTACATTTTGCCGGAAATTGCTTCATTCTTTGCTACATACACGTAAACATCAAATTCCATACATAGTAATGACAATGTTATCACGCCCATGAACGATTGTTCACTGTACAATGTAAACCTGGATATCTTTAACCACTAAGAAATGCCCGTGCACGATAATCAGTCTTTGCCCTGGCATCTCATGAGCCATATTCCCTGTCACATAGGCATTACATGGATTAACCCCTGCCCGTCTTACAATAACAGTCAATTAGTCCACGCCACCCATATGCTATCATATGGTCCCCGCCCATCTCATTTATCAATCAGCCACGTGCCAGATGTCTGCTCAAATAACCAAGGATTAATAGCCATGCCGACTGACACGAGCCAAGAAGAATGCACAACGACTCTTTGTTATTTGAAGGAAATCCATAGCTTAATGCATGTTTCTCAATATTATTGTAACGGATTTCCAACACCATTGCATGCTTGATGTAATTGTACCATATTTTTGTGATTAATTTTGACAGTTTACATAATTATGTTCGCCTTTACAGTTCATTTATTTTTGATTGTTAAAAACAAATTATTCTACTGCATGCTTTATTTTGATTGTCAAAATATATTCAATAATTTACTCATGATTGTTAACGAACCTCACCACTGCATGCTTAATGTGATTGTATTGTTTGTATAGAAAGATAAAAATTTATTATATGATTAATGTAAAAACATGATTTTAGATAATGTAGAGTTTCCTATCATTGTAGTAGCCAACCAATATTGCAGTGTATATGTATATGATTTACACGCTATGTACATTACAGCTTACGATTATATACTTTATATACTATACTAGATGTTCGTTATGATTGTGCTGTTCATTATGATTGATTACTGATTTTACATGAATATGCTTGATGTATGCCATGTATTTAAGACTTGTACACCGGTAATCCCGGTGATTGCTTCTGTATTAACCTTTTTATACCTGACATAACGCAACCGTGGTTTTAATGCTTGTAACTGGTTCAGGTGACCAGCGGATTCGTGACACAAAAGGTTCCCGTTTGCGTTATGTCCGCTGGCATTATCCTCGGTGTGTGCGTGGTTGAAGGCCATATTCTTGTAATACGGCTAATATGTCCTTTTAAGGAGGGGGGGAAATGTGATGACACGATAGAGCTGAGTCTAACCAGACTCATAGGCTCCGCTAACTAGACTCATAGGCTCCGCCCGGAGCCTCACTCCTTCTGGCTACGCCTGCTACACGCACACGTCCACGCTAGTGGCTAGTATATAAGCAAGGGATAGCTTCTCTAGAGTCAGTCAATAAACAGGATTGAAACTGTTCACTGGTCCTGTTATTGCTTCTCACCACACATGTGTCTAAACCACACATTGACTTAGGCAGCCGCCGATAGATGCGCCGATCAACAAATTTTTTTACCTAAAGCTAATCAAAAAGAAAATGCCAAGCACATCACAATGCTGCAACAGGAAAATGCAGCCATCATCCAAGACATGCGTGCCATTCATGATCACCAAACAGATAAAATGAAGCAGTACATCAAAAGAATTGGTGTATGAAGCAGAGAAAAAAATTGACCATCGTCAAGACCATGCAATGCGCCAACTATGCCCACGACCTTAAGAGCCGTCCGGCCCCCCCCATCCAAACTCCGGCCCACCAGTCATACGGTGCAGTCCAAGACAGCGTATATACGCCAACTCGGCTGTACGGGCGCCCCTAAATATGTGTAGTTCCGCCCATGTACAGTACCATGGTTCTTTACTCAGTTGACGTAGAATTGATATGCACATTGCCACCATCTGGAGAAGCATTGTGTCTGAAGCAACTTGGTTTGATATTGGTTTAGTTACCAATGCTCTTGGTAGATTAATTACATTAAAAGATGGAATGTTTACTTACACAGATCATTACAATGTTTTGCTGGAAATTGCTTCATTCTTTGCTACATGTATGTTAACATCAAAATTCCATACATTGTAATGACAATGTTATCACTTGATGAATGATTGTTTACTGTATTTATCTTCAAATTCACTGACCTGGTTTAACCACTAAAAAATGCCCATTCACGATATCAATCTTTACCTTGGCATCTTGTGAGCCATATTTCCTGTCAAGCATAAATTCCATGGATTGACCCGCCCTGTTTTTAATAATAACAGTCGATTAGTTTTACCATCTGTATGCTATCATATGACCCCGCCACCCCATTTATCAATCAGCCACGTGCCAGATGTCTGCTCAAATAACCAAGGATTAATAGCCATGTCAACTGACACAAGCCGAAAAAATGCACAAGTCTACAACTTACTTTTGATAAGTTAATTTTGTTTATTTACATGAACGTACATAGTCCTCAAGTCACAATGCAATCATCACAGACACTTTGTATAATCTTTGAAACAGTGTATAAAGCACCTGAAATAAGGTGCTTTCGAGCTCTGCTTCAAAAACTACATCACGTGACATTCTCTATCAACAAATG
Source organism: Streblospio benedicti (assembly GCA_019095985.1). Classification (NCBI taxonomy): domain Eukaryota; kingdom Metazoa; phylum Annelida; class Polychaeta; order Spionida; family Spionidae; genus Streblospio; species Streblospio benedicti. Next base: position 5,010 of record JAGTTF010001239.1, on the reverse strand, counting down.
TTATGGAGTATTACAACAGCAAAACGCCCGCAGACAAAGAGTACATAAGTGTCCCTTGTCTGGAAATTTAAAAGTGCATGGTTGAAAAGTAGGTCAACAAAAGTCATCGATCAAGACAGAAATATCCATTATTATAAGCTGTCAAGAATGTCAAACACCTTTTGCAAACTGTATTTGGAACAAGCATTTATTGATCCTAATCCCACGTCTAGCTTAACTGTAATACAGGTCTACATAAAAGCTTGATCAATAATCATATTGAACAACTGTTGCGACGTTGTCTAGATCTAGGCTTTTTTTTCCGAGTAATCCGATGTTACAGTAAACCTGCTGCAAGGCTGCAGTACTTCATTGACAGTTTGTGAAAACAATATCATGATTTTGCATGTTAATGTTAGGATAAATCTGACTTCTTGTCTTTGCCTATGCTATGCCATGTAATGAAGTTGACTAGCATATCATACAGCCTTACAGGATTACAACCCGGCCCGGATTAACAAAAGACCTTAGACTGTCAATGACAATGTCACATACATGACAGTTAATTTGTCAGTTCAAAATTTGTCAAAGACAAAGACTATGGATAGTGAAGAGTGGATATACTAGTCTAAGTACTAGGATGAGTCATCGGCATTTCAATTGGTTTACAGCTGAGCTCAGTTTCTAGACTCGTGGCTATCAATACTGCTACCATGTGACAATGATATGGAAGACAGTAACAATTCTTCTATTGATAGTATTGGATACTTATCTGCACAAGTTTAGATTAAACATGATTTTACTGTACTACTTTTGTGCGGTTTTTTGTTTGTTAAGGGATGATGAACATTTTTTTCCGCTCCACAGAAATTGAAGTGTTCCGCTTGAGGAGGGGGGGGGGGGGGGAGTTCCACACACAGTTTTTGGTCATTCTTGTTGAAAATTTTCATATCAGGATTCATCTACCATTTGAACGTGGCATTAAAAATTAATTTAAAATTTCACCCATACATCCATGAATTGTGAGTGTCTAAGTCTTGATATTTTATTACTTTTATTACTAGTATGTAATTTTTATATCATTTATACATTAAATATCATGATGAATGAATGAATGAATAATGTTGCAAAACATAAAACGCTATGTAGATGTTTTGATGTTTTTTTATTTATGTCACATCTGATGCTTCCACTTTTTTTTTGGGGGGGGACGTCCAAAATAAAGAGAACATTGTTCCACTTTAGCGGAGCATGACAAAATGTATCTCATCCCTAAGCATACATTGACTAGCTGATAGAGAGTGAAACATCAACAACACTGAAAATCAAGTTTGACCAGCACAGACATGCCAGAAGCTTCTCACATGTTCATTTACACCTTCACCAGGAAGTCAGCATATCACACTGAATCTCATGCAGAAACTTCCAAAAAAGAAACATTAAACTGTGAGCTGATTTTGTCCTATTTGGCTAATTAAGTTAGATGAGCAAAACACCTTTATTTTGATCAACACAAACACAGAATCCTGTAGTCTTGAAGCTGTGAAATGAATGACTAGCATAATTTATTTATAGAATTTATTTTATTGTCAATTACAACAGCATATGATATTAATATATTAGATTTTAGAATCTAAGGGAGTATAAATTCTCACCTGCCATAATTTGTTTGGTTGCTCATTACTTTTGGCAGGTTATCTGCTAGTGGTCAGTGAAACGAGAGGAATTCCTTGTTGATGAAGTCAAATGTATGTTTCAACATACTATTGTCAACATCGTACTTTTTGGTCAATTTATTTAGTATATTAATGAAAATTTAATGTTTTTATTATTATTGTAGTGTTCTACGATATGAGTTTGAATGGCCATGGGTACTAATATATATTCAAAATTTAGGGTAAAATGAAAACAATGCTAAGATGGTTGAAAATTAAGTATGCAAAAGAGATAATAAGGTTCTACTGTATGTCTATAATGTATGACTAAAATAAAATTTGTGAACAGAAATGACAAATCTATGAGGTTTAGCATACAGTACAAATTCACTGAAATGACAATAATTTGGTCTTTCAGACAAGGTAGTTGCATAATTTCTGATTTTACAAGTATCATGTGGAAATGTCATATATCATACAGTAATTCAAATGCAATCAAATTAGTATCATGCCAGCAAGTATAGCTGACCCTGGGTAGCTGACATGTATAATTAGGCTTAAAATTCAATTCAATGTAACAGTTAATGTCATTAAAAAGTCATAAACTCCTGGTTTACAATCCAATATTACATTGCTTTTACATGTATAAAGTCAGTAAATAATCTTGATGTGATTTCAAGTCCATGACTTTTTTCCAATCGGATACAAAGAATAAAAAATGACTTTTTTTAGGATACAATAACAAAGAATAAAAAATTGTGGATCCCATGGAACCCATAAAATATTTATAATTTGTTCTAGTTATGTATGCCAGGACTACTAAATAATTACATATTATACATGTTACTAAATAATTAATTGTATTGCCCCTTGGAAACATTGTTTCAAAAATGCGCGAGTCCTTAGGGACTCATTGTTGTCATTTTGTAGATTAATCACGGTAAATTGCTAGGTTTGAATTTCATAAAACTTGTACAATAGGAAATGAATATTGAATTGAAGTTGACTTTAGTAAAGATTATCGAAATAAATGATAACTAATACTTTGTTTACTTAGGCTTTTGCTTATTTTGCTATAATGATGATACATTTTGATTTATCCAATTTTGTAAATGTAGATTTTCAAAAAGTCATGTAATTAGGCCATTAGACTTATGAATGACAAAGATTAGCTCCATAATATTGGAGGCTGTCTTTTGATAATATTCAAAACATATGTTGTTAAAAAATGCCTATATAATATTTTTATGAATGTTGTGTTGAGTAATTCAATAACATGGTTTCAACAACATATGCTTGTATAGAACTAGACCTGTATATTAACAATAATGTACTAATATCTTATCAAAGCTTATTTATGAAGTGAATTTAAATGCAAACTAATTACATAGTTAGCAACAAAAAGTTTTTTGAATAATGTTGAATTATAAAAGCAAGCTAATTATTCAGTCTACTACTGGTAGTGTCAACAGATCTAGTTTAGACAACACATAAAATTGAAAATTTATAAAGTTGCTCTATTATTGATTGCCTAGTCTAAACGTGCAGCAATATCAAATTGGCTGGCATCCAAGTTGTTAATAGCAGCCAGCAGTCAGCAGCAATTAGAGCTGTCACCTGTAGCTGCTGCTAGTACTGAAGTGTGCAGACCCAGCTAGATCTAATGTAAACACGGCAACAGCTACGACGGGGGAAATCGGTGTCCAAGTTTATCTTCTAATAATCAAATATACGCAAAAGTTACACTTGTTGAGATATTCTTTGACATTTATTTATCAACAGATTGTCATATATTATGGAATTGACCTCCAAATAAGGGGAAATGCTATTATTTATATCAGTTACCAGTGACCTAGTTTTTGCTTCAAATGGGCCTCGTTTTCAACCAAATCATTTCCAGACACAGGACACATACGACGTTCGAGTGTGGTTTTTAAACTATAGTGCGTTTCACGGATTTTTTGGCACTTGTTTGCATTATGATTGTGGGACTATGCGGGGTGATGTAACTGTGTTAATAATACCATCTTATGGACATGGTTAGTCAGGTGTGAGAGGCAGGTGATGAAAATCGTATGGTGAGGATCTCGTGGTCGGCAGAGTTGATTGGTGGTAAGCAATCTGTTTGTGTTTGGGGTATACTTAGATACGCCTTATTTGAACTGATGTGAGCTTTTGTTGGTAAGAATCGGTGTGTTGGCAAGTATTGGTTGCATTAATTACTAGCTTAGTGTGTTTGACACAGTTTAGTACCTTGGGAGTAGTGATGATAATATGGGTTGATATTGTCGTTAGCACGTTGTGTTAATGTTGTGAGCTGCGATTGAGATTAGTAGGATCAATGAGTTGTGTGATATGGTCATGTGAGCCATTTTAATTAATACAGTTTGCGATATTGAGATATTGATAAGGCTGTTGCTTGATGAGTGTTGTTGGTAACGTTCAGTAGCATTGTTGTTGGAATTATTAATGGTTTGGGTAGTGATATTGATAGGCGAAGTACATTGTGGGTGCCGTGAGTTGAATACCTTTTGCATTGATCTTTGGAAGATATTGAAGAGGAATTTTCAAGATGAGTACAGAGGGCAGAGAGGGCCCTTAGAAGACAGCATGAAAAAGAAGAGAAGGAGAGGGAAGAACGAAAAGAAAAAGAAGAGAAGGAGAGGGAAGAACGAAGGGAAAAGGAAGAGAGGGAAGAACGAAGGGAAAAGGAAGAGAAGCGATTGCAACATGAAGCGAGAGAGAAGGAGAGTCAAAGACGTCATGAGAGAGATGAAAGAGCTGGAGATGAGTCGAAACGGTGTTCGAGAACCCAATAGTGTGGTAGCAAAAGCGCCAAGGTTGCCTAGTTTTGAAGAGAATAAAGACCAGATTGACGCCTATATAGAGAGATTTGAGAGATTTGCTACAAACAACAAGTGGCCAGAAGCAACATGGGCGGGTCATTTGAGTGCGTTGTTGTCAGGGAAAGCCTTGGATGTGTATTACAGGCTATCTCCAGAAGAGTCCCAAGATTTCAAGATATTAAAGCAGGCAGTTCTGTCCAGATACGATTTAAATGCTGAAGGTTTCAGGAAGAAGTTTAGAGAGAGTGCGGCAGAAGATATAGAATCACCTGCACAATTTATGACAAGACTGGGAAATTACGTGATGAAGTGGTTGGAATCGATGGAAGTTGAGAAGGGATTTGATGCTTTGTTCGAAGTTATAGTTATGGAGCAATTTGTCTCTGTGTGCAATACAGAGCTAGCTACATTTTTGAAAGAAAGAACATGTAAGGATATGAAGACTTTGGCTGAAACTACAACCAAGTATTTGGAGGCTCACGGGAAGCAACTCAAGGATTGCTGTAAAAGAACAGGTGGTGGTAAGCAGC
>JAGTTF010001233.1:51875-92303 GCA_019095985.1 Streblospio benedicti | reverse complement strand
AAATGGTTTTTTCCCAAACGAGTAACATAAAATGAGGAACCGTAATGAATTATTTTTTCTTCGCGGTTATAATTATAATCATAGGAAAGTACTTTATGTTTCGTTTTGACAACATTTGTTCTTTAAAGTAAACAAATAATAAAGATTTAAAAACTAATTATAAATATTGACGCTAAAGCAATGTATTAATTCGATATTTGTAATATATGAACACGATTTTGAGGAAAAGAATAATATTAGATGTGTGAAAATCTGAAATATATCGTTTCAATCACAAAGGTCATGATTGACATATAATGACGCCGATATAGACGACGTCAATTTTGGCTTTAAATTTGTCATCTTAACTCGATAATTAATAAAGAAGTAAGTGTGACCCGGCGATCCGTTATGAAAAAGTATTTTTTCAGATCAGACTATAATCACAACAAACTTCGCGAATTGTTTCATATCCAGTTGATCGTGCCGGAAAATAAAAAAAAAAAAAAAAACAGTTTGAAAATAAATAAATATTAAAGCTAAAGTGATAGGGTTATACGTGTATGTGAAAAATAAGTGATGATTTATGTTCAATATTTATTTAGATTTGCGGTCAACAAAATATTTATGGAGCACATTCCACATGTTGTGTTGTTAATATTTAAGTTTCAATATTTCTTGAAAGTGAAATGTTGCTACATTAGCACACACTTCCTTTGAAATAATATAATGTCCGCTATTTCAACATTTCATACTAACGTATAAACATGAATAGTTATTATTAGTTATTGGTTGTAATCTCAAATTCACATAAACACAGTTTTAAATAAAGCGTCATTGGCCTTAACGTTATGAAATAGTTTTTAAAAACAATATTGCACACTATCGCAGTTTAACGAAGAAATAATTAAGCTTCTTATTAATTGTTTTTAAACTATAAGGATTTGGGTTTTATTTTTCAAAATAACAACATGTCCTTTACAGTTTAGAAACAATTAATAAAAAAAAAAGTATGAAAAAAAGTATTTCAATTACAGATCGGGTTACAATCACGACATATTTCAAGAATAGCTCTCATCAGTTGATTGTAAAAGCGAAAAGTAAAAACGGTTTGAAAATAGATGTATTACAGTAAATCTGTGAAATCAGGGATTTCGTTGAAATTCCTAAATGTTCGAATAACCATGAAATCACTGTTTTCATTTATAGACTATTAGGGATTTAAGGTGAGATTAAGTAAAATCTAGGTATATTCAGGTAATTACTGAAATGACACTCTAGTTATTTTCATGAAATCCCTGAATGGGTTTTCATATTTCCGTGTCTATATGTTTCTTTTTAGTCAAAAAAAGATATCTATGTTTTTTAGTCAAAATAGATGTCTAAGATGCAATGTTTTGCAGGAACTATTGTTTATCATATACATTAAGTGCAGCATGAATATCACAATTTTGAAATTCTATTACCATACATTATTACTTGATGATATCATGGAAACGTCCTGAGCTCTGTGATGACTTGGTCTGTGAATTCACTCCGCAGAATGGCCAAAGAGAACAGAGATGTTCAACAGCTGAAAGGCAACTTCAGCAGCTCTTAGAAGACAGAGGCCTAAGGATAATAATCTTTTGGGGAGGTGGCACTGGTAAAATCCATGATCCACTTGAAGTGGCCTTGTGGTGCTGACTGCATGTCGAAAAGATCGACTTTAAGAGACTTAAGAGAGACTTAAGACTTAAATAATTCAACTGCTTCTGTTATGATGTAGGCATACTTTTTGACCAGATGTTTCAGCATCCTGTCACGCCATCATGACCACAGTGGCACAAAACTTTAATTATGTCATAAAATTTGTCTTCTATGTTGGCATAGTAGATTGGGCGGTCCTCTGGTGACTTTCTCTTTTTGGTGAGCTTCTCATATCACCACATGTAAGAACCTCATATTTATTGGAGGATGTAGTACTGGTGATGGGACTTGGTAGCGGAAACTTCTGTAACTGTTTTCAGGTCTTCTATGGTCTTGTAGTACACATCTTTTGGGATAAGATGCTTTTGACACTTTGAGTATTTCTCATAATTTATTCCTGAATTCTGTTTCAAAGCAAAGGTTGTGCCATCTTGACTGATGGGCAAGAATGAACTGATTTAGCATGACTTACACACCCATTATATAGCCATAAATTGTGAACACAAGGTGAGAAAAATATTTGTAACTGTTATAACAACAGCTTATTGAAGAAAGGTCTTCTAAAACGTGTCCAGTTCTGTAATATAACACTGGTTAATTCAATGATTACATGAAATTAGGATTTTTTAGAAAATGAGTCCAGTAATGTTGTGTAATATAACACTGGTTAATTCAGTGATTACATGAAATCCCTAGGGATTTTAGAGAATTCATGAAATCCCTAAATGAAACAAGGATTTCATAAATTCCCCTGAAAATTTTAGGGATTTCTGCAAAATCACTGATTTCCTAGATTTACTGTAACAGATATATAATTAAGGCTAAAGTGACGGTGATACATGTATTTGTAAAAATAAGTATCGATTTATGTTCAATATTTATATATAGATTTGCGGATGACAAAATAATTGTCATCAATTTCAACATGATGCAGTTGTTGTTAGAATTTCATTCAATATTTGCAGCACGAGGTGTGGCTCAACAGACACACTTCCTAAATATTGATATAATGTCTACTATTTCCGCCTTTCATTCAAACACGCCGACGTAATTTTACAAACAAATAAACTTTTAAGCAAATAAGCAATATTCATTTTTTACCGTGGAAGAAATATCGTCTTCAATGAATAGAGAGAAAATAGTTTAAATCACTTCCAACAGAGTATTTTTTTAGCGACAATCAACATGTCACATTAACACGTCATTTTGACACTATTAATTGCAACCAGACCGTAAATAGACATTCTTAAAACCGTAACAATATCTTAATGTCATCATCTATTATTCACTATTCGATTCGGTGCAATGATCTTGACACTAATGAGCCTTTTAAACACAATTAAAACACTATTTTTGAGAGGGTAGTTACGGAAAGTGACAGTTCTTAAAAAAAAGAACGAAAAGAATAGTTATGTATGCATTAATGCATCACCTGCAGATTGGTGCTAAACGCGATATAAGAAAAACGAAATAAAAAAAAAAACTGTCAATCTTGTCACCAATCCTAATACGGTGATTTTAATTTCTAACAATAGTTGACGCTTTTAGATAGATAAAATTAAATGAAGCTGGGTGTTTTTTTCAATGTCAATTCATGTATAATTAAAGGGTTTGTACCTCTTATAATATTCCATATTGATATTATTATTATCGATTATTTGTACTGACTGTTCTTAAAAAATAATTTCAAATCTTGTGTTAGCGTTAGTAGTGAAATTTCGTTCACGAGTGGTTACAATCTAATGAAATGCTCACTTCTTGTCAAAGGGATGGTGGCGGCGGCGGGGGCGGGGCCTGGGCCATGTGGTCGTGGGATAGTAAACAAGGAATAGGGAACATCAGTAAAACTAACGGTCCATTTATTCTAGTTACCCAAAATATGAGATTGCAAAATACTATTTAAAAAAATAATAGCTAGGATAGGAAAATGGCAATATGTAGGTTATCACTAGTTAATTATGAATTTTATCCAACATATGAATTGTTTTTAGCTGTGACCCTAACCACCCAATATACGTGTATGTTTGCAATATAAAAATACAAGTAGTCAATTCATTTATTTTATTTTTATTTGTAATACAAGCAGTCAGTGCATAATTAAGGTGAAGGCAAAGTGTTCTAAGTCCATACAGATTTGTACTGGACTCACCACATTTAACTTCTAACGCCCACGACAATTATATACTGTCCTTTTCCGATTACAACGTTTTTTGAAAGTAATGGGAAAAATGGCAACATTAGTAATAGCCTCAATCAATTCTATGATGAGGGCAGTAATAAGATTTATTCATTTACAGGTTCATACTTGCATAATGGTTTATTTATCCATGGTTTTCTGTTTTAAATACAGTTTTCTCATGCTAAAGTTTAGCTTAGTTTGGTCAGTAACGTATGTTCAGCAATCTCGTCCCAGAGTTTTTATCAAATTTGTGCGCTCCTTAGACAGCAGAAAGACAGCTCTGCAAAGATTTGCAACAATGGAGGCCACATAACAGGAATTTTGTCGATTCAAATATAATTTGTAGGTGTTAGATGATGTGAGAATTCTCAGGTAAGTAATAAATGCACCATTAATTTCAGCTTTGTTTCAACTTCTCCATATTTTGTAAAATGGCATTTATGGTGAACCCGTTAAAGATTAATCCACCACTTTATGAAAAACATTGTAACCTGAAAAGGACAGTACATTTCATTCAGCATATTTTAAGTTCTAAATTATGATACACAGTGGATGAATATTTTTTTATCAAAAACGTGTGATACTGTGCCTTACAAGTTAAAAATTACCAATCAACACATTTATGGCGCTAACAAAATAAGCCCAATACTTGATATACATTGCCCATCTTTTAATATTTTGGTTTCCAATTGTTCTTCCCATAACTGATTTCAGAATACACGATTGATAGTCAAAGTATGTTGAGAGGCTCTAAAGTAAACTGTTTATTATCAATGGATGGACAAATCCTTCATTATTCAGTATTACTATTACTCAATAGTTTCATACACACAAATATTACTACTATGCTAACACCTTTAGAGCTTTTGCTGAATCTTTACATAATCTATAAATTTTCCATAAAGAAATGACTTAGACAATAGAATACATTATTGACAAACACCCAAAATAACCATATCATCCCACAAACCAGGTAGCGGTCTTTTCCAATGGTCCATTATTATCATTTGTAAAGTTAACTGTTAACCAAAAATACAGAATAAATTTTACATTCATTCATGCATTCATAATTTCCCCCTTTGAATTCATTTTGATTTACAAATATTCTTCAGTCTCACTCACTATCATCGGACTTTCCAAACAACCTTTTTCTTTTTTTTTGCTGACAAAAGCAACAGCCTCATTTGATGAGTCCTAGCCTCAAAAACACATTTATATGTGACTGCTTCTGGCACATATTTTAATTAATATAATCAATAATTAATATAATCACTTTCATGGGAGTGTTCAAAAGATGATTATTATTATATAATTCCTACCTCCCTACCTCATATTTTGATACTACCATCTATTCACATATCAAGGCCCCTGGGCATATATCCAAAAAAGTAGTTTTGAAAACAAAATTCATTTACATGCCCATGGGCCTTAATACGAACCTTAAGCCCATGTATATTGACAGTCACTTGCCAACGTAACATCATCCTTCACTATCACACAGGCTTGAAAGTTTTTGATGCGTTGTTGTTCTCGAAGTAACCCTACATGGTTATTATTATTAATTGTAATCCACGAATATCATATTCTTTAGTTTATTCCCTTATGTTCTACTACTAAATCAATTATCACACTATCTTTACAATAGATATAACCTCATTCATTTCACCCAGCAAGAAAACATGGCAATTTAATTCCTGGTGTCGAGCCACGCCCCTTTTTACGTAAACCACCCAATCAGCAAACAGCCTCGTACAAACATACGCACGTGTGCTGTCATAGTCCCAACAAGCTTTATCTCCTCCCGTAGTAAACAGCAAGAAATTGTTGAGTTTTGACACCAGATTTTTTTAATGAAAATGTGCTTAACATCTTAATTTTTCAGTTGAGATGCACTACCTGTCCTCTTTTCTACATTGTTGGCATACACATTTTTGTTAGTGTTCATCAACAATTTGTTTTTCATTTGTCCCATAATATAGGGAAATAATATGTTAATTTGTTAAAACTTTTAATGATCTCCCTCACACGCTGAAGCTATTTTTCTCCCTTCCATACTTCGGGTCCTCTGATTTTTAGCAATGATCGATACCCTCCTACCGACGATGTGTGAACACAAAAATTATTTGCTCGGTTAAAAATAATACAATTCTGAGTGAAAAACTGTGACTATACAATTGCTGTTATAAATATGGTAAACATGTAAAAGTAAACTTGACAAGTTGCAATCACAGTCAGTCACCAGAAATACCCAGAAACGGCACAGTGTGTCAAATGGAAAGTTTTTTTCTTATGTTGTAGAAGATCAAATATGAATCTACTATATTTACAAGGGTTTTACAGAACTTGAAGTACAAATTGAACTGAAAATGAAAACCTCTGTTATCCTCACTTCAACAACTTTATTCCACTACCTCATGGCTGACAAATATGTTTTGAAATATTTACAAATTATAACACAGTTGCTTCAATTATTGTTCATATGGATATTACTGTCAACAAAATTAAAACAGGAAAATGTTCAAAGTTCCTATCAGTGTGTGTAACTTTTTTTGGTAAAACACACAAATTTGCAAGTAGGTAGACCGTTATCATTTCCAATAATTACGCAATAAATAAAAAACCTATGGAAATAAAAACTTCCGGCCGTAAAGCAGTGGAATGAAATTGATGGCAGGACTGTAGTAAGATACACTTTTATAAGAATTAGGAGTATCAATTTACTATTCTATACACAATAACAGTTTCTTTCACACAATTTAGCAATATATGATGCTTAATTTCTGCCACATTTGTATACAGAAAACAAATCTATAACGATGACCTTACTCAAGCCAAAGAAAAAGAGACCTTTACAGTTTGCAGATAATATTGCTATTACTAACCAATCACATACATATATGCATATGCGTGTTCTTAACTATCATTCTCACTTTTCTGTTCGGTTCAACTTAAGACATAGCTTGATGATAGTGGATTTGTCACAACTTTTGAATTGGAATCATCAGACACATTCCTACTGACAGCGTCAATGTTCCAATTGTTGTATAATTCCAAATGTTGTTTTGATGGCCTTGTTTGTGTACCCTGGAAAAAAAAACAGAAAACAAAAAAACAATCAATTTCTGCAAATTGGTAGCATACACTAATCTCATTTACTTTATCCGGTATTATTCATCAGCTATTGTACATATCTAGTTATGCCTAACCTTAATTTATTGTCAACAGTAAATACACAAGAGCATGTTTCAGTATAGTAAGAAACGGTATTTAAAAGATAATAATATCATAAATACCTCTTTGTTGGAAATGCTGTTCACTTCAATGGAAATAATCTTAACCCCCAAAAATGCTGCTGGATAATTGCTTTTGACTTGTTTTGATGTTTATGCGGGTGCTAGTCGTGGCTATGAAACTTTGGGCCAATGGCGCAACTTGCTGCTGCTGCTGCTGCTGCTGTAATTGACATCCATACTGAAAGCTATACAATAAAAAAATCTTTTCTTTTTTTTGTTTTTTCTCTTTTTTACCATTCAAATCAATTCTAAATACTAGCAGACTGTATGGAACAATCACTCATCCATCAAAATTTACAAATAAGATACTAAACAAAAATATTGATGCATTAAGATGAGAGTATGTCAACATTCTTGTCATATCAACTCACTTTTTCCCTTGGACTTCTCTAAGATTTTTACATTGAAGATTTCCTGCAGATCCAGACACTGGCGTATTGTACACTTAGCTGCAATGAAATCGATGTAAAAGTAAGAATATTTTTCAGTTGTTTTTTCAAGGACCTGCTGAAAATTATTTACTTATTTTTGTAGGGTTTTCCAGGGGTATTAAAATATAAAAAATGTCATTTTTCCTAAGGAATCCAGCTAATTTTTCACAGTAATTCTGTTCCCTAAAAATTAAATTGTGGTATTTCTTGAATTCAAATACAAAAATATATAGAAAGTAAAACACAAGACAAAGTTTACTTCTGTGTAATTTTACTTGTTTACGTGAATAGGTGAGTGTATTCAGAAACACTCTTTCTCTGTCTTATTTTAACCAAACGGGCACAGGATTATGAACATTAGCTGACCTGTCTCCTACGGGGAAATCATATTTTTGTTTCTTTGTTTATACCTCAAACCATTCAACCTTAAAACAGGCGAGTGTGTGTGCCCCCGTTAAATAACCCCTGGTGTCCCAATCCGCCCTTGAGGGCGCATATAACTACGCATTTTGGCAAAAAATTGTCATTTTCGAATTTATGATACATATCAACATTTATGACATATATCGACATTTATTCCACTTGCATTCTGTCAATTTTGACCTATTTGAGTGTATGATTAATTATTTGGTAAAATATCTATTGTAGAACATACTTTTTATCAGAAAACTCATTATTTGAAATTAATAAAAATATATACCGTAGAAATGCGAGTATTAGTCTATCTCAAGTATAAGTCGACCCCCCCTGTTTTGGCCTCAAAATTGGGAATTTTAAGAAAAATAATAAAAAAAATATGAATCTCGCCGGTGAGCAATAATCGAATACTCGCGACTGGTTTTTTTGTGGGCCTGTGTAGGCAGAGTGTGAAAACGAATGCACCCGCATAATCGAAAACGCGCCTGAAGTGGTTACCATGGTTCATATTACATGGCGTCGGTATGTAAAAAATGTGCTTTTGGAACCAACAATTTCTTCATATATCGCTCATATAGACGTATATACGTAATAAAATTGATAACAGGTAGTTGCCAACGTATTAGAAAATGTTTTTAGGATGATATAACATGCATCTGAGGCGTTACCGGTGAGTAAATGTCCGCTGTTCGCCGTCAGTCGTTCGAAGTAGCGTATTATCGCCGTATACACGCGACTGTGACCTGCCAAAAGTTGTGCCTCGTATATAACTCGACCCCCCCTCTTTGGGAGGAATTTTCGGGTATTAACTTATACTCGCATTTCTACGGTACATGTATACTATAGAAGAGGACTCGCACTGTTTTTGTGCTCACACAGTCCGTATTTTTTACGTCGATGTGAACTCGCCATTGACTTGAAGAGGTCAATAGATTTCACTTCATACGTAAAATACACCGCATGCGTGAGCACACGAATTGTGTGAGCCCCTTCTAAATGTCAAAATAACACTTCATATCCGAAAGATAAATGTCACATAATGATATTTATATCCAAATGATGCATGAAATCATAAAATATACTAACTAATCCTCAAAATCTAACGTTTAAAGCAATTGAAAAATGTCTAAATGACTTAAAACATGAGAAAAATACATGTAATTAATGTCAAAATAACTCGTAAATTTTGAGAAAAATAAATGTCAAAATGTCCTGACATTTTCCTAAAATAGAAGTCATAAATGTCGATATATGAGCACCATCACGGTATTGCTCCCACTTTTCTGAAAAATGTCAAATTTTTTGCTTCAGTTCGTAGCTTCATAGTTTATGATATGATCTACCCCATTATTTTGCATACAAATATTGAAAACCAATATAAAACGGCACGTTAAAACTGGCTATTTCTATGTGACATCAGCATCAAATTATAACCTTGACCTTTCATCATGGAGAATACCGCTTTCTGGTTCGAACGATAATGTGCCAGGTAAAATTTCATTTAAATTTGAAAATTTAGAGGCTGAAAATTGCCGAGTAAACACGTGTTTTGTGCTTAAATAATTTTCCTTCCAAATAATATAAATATTTAATGAAAACCCTGCTTAGTATCAACAATTTTCATTTCGAAACATATTTTCTATACTGTTCTAAGTTGCCTAACCAAACGTGGTGACAACATGGCACGTGGTTCTGTATGAAAATGCATTATGAAGTTGTGGTCTTCTTTGTACGGATTTCAAAATGCAAGTCGGATTCCAGTCCGATGTGGTAAATTCTGGGTTAAAATTGGACCAAAACTTCATGAAAATTAAAAATTTACATACGCCAATAGTAATTTGTAAGAGGTTGGCCATTTTCACATTTTAACAATACTTACTTAAAGAATAAAAGTATTTTACGATTTTTCTGCATTTAGCACATAAAACAACTTGTGCTTTCTAAAAAAATAACAAGAGGACCATAAGGGTCCTTTATCGCTCACCTGCCAATGAGAATACTGATGAGCTTACCAATGTGTAAATCGGGCTTCAAAATTAAGCATGAAGTCAATTTGTCACCCACGGGTATGATTCAAATATGGTTTATCAGAATAAAAACTCAATTGAAAAATGACAAAACTAGTCACAATTATTAATTTCTTTTTGAGGTACCCCTGGTGATGGGGGTAAATTTGTCACCCACGGGCATGATTCAAATATGACCATAGGACATGGAAGTTACGAGAACAGGACTACAGTTACCAACCAGACTAGACTCAACTTGGATTATGGAGTGAGCGATGATACAAGCTGTCCCAATGTTATGCTTATGGGAGAAATTGCGCAATACATTTTGAACGCACATAGCTCAATAAAACTTAAGACTTCAGCAATCTCACTTACATACATCACAGATAATATATTTTCCTTTAGTTCGATAGCAAAATTAACTAAAAACAATTGCATTTAGTATATTTAATACAAGTTGAAACGGTAAAAATCGTTGCTATGTCCAAAAAGTCTAATGACACTATAAGCAGGCGACTACAGTTATTACTAGTCTCAATCATCTACTCTTGAATGGCTGCCGACACCCAAAATATCGTAAAAGCATCTGTGTACGAGGCTAAGGCTTCCAGTTGCGTAGAACGGCATGCGCAGTGGTATTGGCAGGTGCTCTAAAGGTCAAAACGACACGAATATTAAAATGTTATTTTCAAGTATGTTTCGTCTTGTTCCATTCGTGGAAAGTAGTCTTCTAATAGAATTTTGAGTGAGGATTACGAATCTGTAATCGGATTTGCATTACTATGAAAATTGACTGAGATATAAGGGAAATACTGATCGTAAACAAACATGACAGACGACCCGGTTCCGCAGCGAAAGAGATCAACTGCCTAGACTCATGCCATTTTCTGGTCGAACTACGATACGTTTCTTAGCATGATCCAGTGACCGCTACATCGCGCGAAAGCATCCATTGAAATAACGTCTCGCTGAAGAACTTCCGAGCGCTATTACAGTTACATAAGCATATAACTTATGTGCAAGTTTGGTGAAAATCAAACGAGAAATGAAAAAGTTTGATTTAACACATTTTTTTTAATGTGGACCCGCTGGGGAGTGGTCAATTTTACTTTACTTTACTTTATCCATTTCAGTCTTCCTAGGTCAAACTCCAGTATTCATCCAGCCTGTTTTTAAATGAGTTCAGTGATGCTGCTGTGACTACTTCATCTGGGAGACGGTTCCATAAATCTACAGCCCTATGCCTGAAGAACTTTTGTGTTGCTGTTTTCTTGCACCTTTCCTTTTTCAGTCTCGTACTATTCCCTCTGGTAGATGCTGGGTTGTCATCTGGACTTGTGGGTAGTGAGGCCACTTTATAGACATGATGAAGATACTTGTAGAACTCAATCATGTCTCCTCTTTCTCTACGATACTTCAGTGCTGGTAAATTTAGGGTTTTTAGATGCTCTTGATATTCTTTATCTTTAATGCCGTTGAAAGCTTTGTTGCCCTTCTCTGCACACCTTCTATTAGTTTCTCGTGTCGGTCTAATGTTGGATATGCAATAGCATTGCAATATTCAAGATGTGGCCTGACTAATGTCTTGTAGAGTAGGATGAACGTCTCTCCTTCAATGTTGTCGAAAGATTTTCTTATAACGCCTAGCTGACGATTTGCTTTTGCCACTTGTCTTTCTGTGTGGATATCATTCTTGAGCTGGTCATCGATCACAACTCCTAGATCCTTTTCTTCGGTTGTTGGCTGAAGCTCCACATCATCCATCCTGTACTTATGGCGAGGGTTCGGACGCCCTATGTGAAGTACTTTGCATTTTTTCGCGTTAAACTTTAGCTGCCATGTTTCCGCCTAATTTTGTAGTGCTTGGAGATCCTTTTGTAGTAATTCATGATCGACATCATCTTTGATACCGGAAAAGAGCTTGGCATCATCAGCAAATAATGCTATACAGTTGTGTACTACCTCTGGCATGTCGTTTATGAACAGCACAAAGAAAAGTGGACCAAGAACGCTTCCCTGCGGTACACCAGACAACACATCAGCTAGACAAGATGCCTCACCATTCACAATAACTCTGTGGTTTTACACCCAGGGGAACGATATCTGTATAGCATTATTTGCTGATGATGCCAAGCTCTTTTCCGGTATCAAATGAAAAATAAAGAAATTATTTAGAAAATATGAAATGCTGACGGACAGACGCCGGACGCAAGGAGATCCCAAAAACTCACTTGCTGTTTCACAGCAGGTGAGCTAAAAATAAATAAAAAAATAAAAACTTGTGCTTTCTAGGAGTGCCAACAAACATGTAACAAAAATATTGATTTTTATTACCTGCAAATGTTTTCAATCTGTCTGTTTGACTATACTTCTCAAGCCACAACACAAAATGACAGAATGTAACATCTAACATCGAGGATCGTTTCCTGGAGGATCACAGGCTGTATTGTTCACCAAGAGGTCATATGGACATCAGTCTCATGTTAGAAGTCTAAAATAAAAAAGCCCAGAAATAATGAAATTCTGTGTTCATTCACAGCCTAGAATTATGTAAGTTGAATGTTAGCTGAATTTTTTAAGTCACAGAGTAGAATCGTGTGATTAGTTTCGCGAGCCATATTGACAGTGTCAATTTGACACACCAAGCAACCATTGTTACACATTTTCTTCTGTCCATTTGCAAAAGTGTGTTTTATGCTGTACGAAGCTAGAAATCTTACACCAGCAAAAACAATATGTTATGATCTGTTGGATAATGAATGATTAAAAGTTAATACCTGCTAATTTCAACCTTTCTTTCACATTGAAAATGCAGAAGCACTCCTTTTTCTCTGGGGACTTGTTGGACCACCCTTTATAATTTTCTAATTTATTAAATTTTCCATACATCTTGTAGTCTCAGTATCTGCAAAGATAATGCATTGAATACAAAATTCTAATCATTACTTTCAAATGTGTAAATGGAATTGCACCATCCTATCTGTCTAATATGTTATCACCATATTCACCACCAAGGACTTTAAGATCTTCAGATCAACTCTTATTAAAAGAGCACAAATCAAGGACTAAAACATATGCGGAAAGTAGGGATCAGGTTGGAAATTTTTTCATGTGGGATTTGTTACTTGAACACTGGATGTATAGAAGGAATATCACACTTGATATTTGTTTATAATTTAAGGCAGTCCTCTGGTATTAATCACTATAGGTTTACTGCATATGAATAGTGTATTGAAATATAATATTATACACAAATAGCTTAGATGGGTATATTTCGGCATTGATTTACATGGGATTCCAAAATTTGTGAGTGGGACTTCATATTTTCAAGTCATGGAGTCCCGGCGCTAGATGCAAGTGCAAGGGTTCAGCTCATGAATATTAATTAGGTCATGAACTTCCACGGAAGTCCGTAAAATACAGTAGGCCCTTGTTGTAGCTCTTGTTAATGCTCTTTGCTTATACTACCGATTGCATAATACTATTCGGTAATATGGTGAACTACACACACAACCCCCTACACCCCACCCTCCAACCCCATGCAATTACTAGTACAGGTAGATCTACTACCCTTATCTCTCAAAAACAATCAATATTGCTCTGAACAAAGTTCGTGGTTACATTAAATATTGATGTAAATTAACAATGCTTAAGTAATAGCGAAGTGGAGACCGAATCAGCTCCCAGGACAGAGGTAAAATTGCAACCCCTAGACTAACCAAAACTATTTGGCTCATTTACTTGTTGTAAAGTGAAGTACAACTGGATTATTCGAGTCATATGTATTTGGTTCGATCTACCGGTATATGTAGATTCTAAACACATTCCCAATAAAGACTTATACTTACATTAATGGTGCACAGTCGAAAATACAGCTGCAAGTAGATCTAGCATTAGAAATAATTCAAACATGCAACTGTCAACATGGCGCCTCGGTCTGGATTCCGGATAGGGAACACCACACCACACAGACCCAGGAGTGGCATGTGAGACCATGTGATTGAAACTAGAAATACTAGTTTGAGTTCGCGGGATGTACTGCTGATTTTTTTTTCACCTGTAGAGAAAGACTATGATAGATTTAGACCCCCAGGGTCTAGTTATAAAGCAAATGAAGTGAAAGTCGATGACAACTAGATCTACAAAACCTAGATCTATAGCTAGATCTATTAGTAGATGAGGAAGGGTCATGCATTCTACATGCATGTACCCCAGTTTTGGTATTGTCAATGGACTCCACTTCATTTGATTTTATTTAAATAAATAACCATTGCCAACACATAAGTCTGTAACCTTTGATTCGTGTTTGACTGTGTGCAAATATACATTTATATACATTTATTGAAACTTAAATGTACATTAACCCTTCCCAACCGAATCATGCATGACAGTTGCATCTGGATTTACTAGTACCCTTATCTCTCATAAAGCAACTAAATAAACAAAATTTATTAAATCTGGACTAAGTTGTATCCTGATGACATGCAGTGAGATAACATAACATGCTGTCATTACCATGACAAATGCATATCTTAGCTAGGTTCTCGAAAAAATATGTGTGTGTGTCATATTGGGCACCTACATCTCTACTGAGACAGATCACTGGCCATTCTTTTTTTACCCGTCCCTTTTACCCTAGGGGTGCTTCTAGACCAGAATACACCTGGTTCTGAAACATGGTAAAGATCAAGTTCTGCAAACAAGGCTAAAGTGTCACCTGAATGCACCATTTTCATTTGAATCATTGTATTTTTCACAACTTTTCTGGGGTACGTATGTGTGTCTGTGCGTGGGGGGAATTGTCCATAGACTCTGCTGGATTCGGCTGAGCACATTTGTGCTTCTCAGCTCTTGGGACCTACGTATTTACCAAACTTTCAGCTCTGGATCCGCCAATTGTTCCCCATCCATTCTTTATGATATATGTGAAGGTTAAAATTTATCGAGAATGATCATATGCTTTTTGGTTGGTAATAAACAGAGCTAACAGTGGAGTAGTTACCCACCTATGGCAGGGTTGTAATACTGGAACTGATAACACTTTCAATGACAAGGAATATATAGAAAATGCACTTGTGCACACCACAGGTGCGACAAATCTGTTATATAATTATAGATATTTTCTTTCAAATTTTACCACGTTTTGTTTATGATGTTTATTGTGAGGGAATTCTATTTAAAGCACGTGGCAAACATACTAGTAGGAAGTCTTAACCAGCAAAAGGCTATTTTTTTAAATTATTGATTAAATTTTTTTCACCAATTACTGTGGGATCCAGGATGGACTGATTATTGTGTTTTCCAAAATTTAAAAAATTATACAATTTTATAGTAAATTTTCCACACATAAGTTGTAATTGCTGCGAATCCTATTGTATAAAAACAAAAAACACATTAATTCTGTTGATTTTTTTTTATTTATGATTATTTGGTATAAAAACACACATATTCATTCCCATGAAATTCTTTTAATTATTATTATTTTATGTGCAACATGAACTTTATTGTACTTTAGTGCCAATAAAAATGGAGATAGTGATAGGATATAGACTATATATTGCAAGATTCACTAAATCACAACAGCTTGAAAAACCATCATTATAATAAAACTTTAGACTAATTTGTTAAAAATAAAAAATCAAGCGCACAATGAATAAGTTCAATGAAAAAACATTAACTGTACACATGATGTTGAAACGCCGACTTGTCAAAACTCCTCCAACCCGAGCTTTTAAAGCTCCAAATATTTCTCTCCTTATTGCAGAATGCAGATATTCTATTGGAATAGAATTGAAATCACAAGCAAACTTGGGAAAAACACATTCGAATGCAGATAGTATTTCTTTACGTCTCACAGGTTTCAAGTTGACACAATATCACAGCTATTATTCTTAAAGAGGGTTTATCAGCGTTTCTATAAACATCTAATACTTTTCTATGCTAAAATAAATAGTGGAACAACTAGTGACTCCACCCTTGGTTTTGAGATCATTAAGGTAGAAACAAAATTTAACATTGACAAGTCAACAAATGGTACACTACTATTACTTTTACCTCAATTGCGTCGCTTCAGTATAGCTGAAGCGAAAGCGCGTGTTCACTCAATGTGTATGTCTCCAGACAAGCTACAATTACGGTTGAAAACATTGTGTATAATGAAACAATAGCGTTAATACAGCTTTAAAGAATACATTCAAACTTGTCAAAATGCTTACACCATGTTTTGTCCACTACACAATACAAATTACAAGTTATTCAGACAGACATTCAAAAATTGGTTATAATCAACTTTAGTTTTTACATTCTAAAAATATGCATTAAATATTTGCACTTAATGGGCTCATATCTAAACAAAAATCACTAGTATGAATTATATTCCATTCATAACAGAACAGTGAGTACTTGGATAGAAGGTGCTATCTAGAAATGTCTCACAACTTTGTTGCCCGCGAGTCACATATTATGCGAATGATGCTGTGCACTCTGAGCAGTTTTGATCTAGTTAATTACATAACCCACAGGTCAATGGTAGCCCTTACTACTATAATCATATTTAGTTACCTACTCCATTGAAGCATTTGCTATCCTGATTATATTTTGATAGCGCTCTTTTTTGTCCATATTCCATTTATGAATAAAATACTGTAGACAAAATGTAAATGTACCCTGCCCCATATGACTTGCGCTGGGTCTCAAATATTTAATATATCTATTGAATTGCTCACATATGCTAGTATTACATTTACTGTAGGACTCTAATCTATTGGATTTAAAAATATCTGGACATTTATGATTATAACTGTGAAAAATGTCGTGAAAGACAAGCGTGTCTTTAAAGAAACCACTTTCACGATTCAAAATGTATTGGCTCGCCTGACAAGCATTATCATAATATAGAACATCAGGGCTTTTCTCAAGAAAAGAATATAAACTAGCCATAACATCCTTCCTCCCTTCTCCTCCATTGACCATGTGAAATCCATAACAATGATGATGTAGTGGACAGAAATGCAAGAATAGAAACGTTTGACCTTTTCCCGATGCTCTTACATAATACTTTTTGCAATTTTCCTCAGATGATCTTTCATCACATGCGACTTCCTTGTCAATGTCAAACATTCGACATTGTCTTATTTGGTTGGCACCCTGATTATAGTAGTAGGCGCTACCATTGACTGGTGGATTATAAGATCGGGGCATTTCACTGATTGGTTCAGGCTCTGTGAATTGAAGATGTGAAACTCTGTTGCACAAATGGCGAACAAAGTTAAGAGCTGATGAGGGTATTTCATCATGTAATAATTTAATTGTTTGTAAATAGTCTTTGAGTTCCCGTGAATACAAGCCCATTTCATTTAGATGCATTTCTACTAAAGATCTAGCTTCTGTATCATACAGTCTTCTATTTATATTGTCTAAGACAGCAATAACAGACTGAACATATTTCGGTAATATCATATTTGTGACAGATACAACAGTAGATGACATATAGTGAATCAGTTTTGCAAATGAAAAAGTTTCCTTTTCCATTTTGCCATCAATACATCTTGAAAGTTCTTCTCTAGCCAGGAGTGGAATTATGGTAAAGAACTGGTCTCTTTCATCATCATCCTTAAATACTTTCTTGGCTATATCTTTATTGGGTCCTGCAATTTTGCTGATTTGAAGCAGGTTGGCACGTACATTTTTTAAACTTTCTTTTGATTGTAAACTATTGTTATTTATAAAGCACCGGTCTGTACTTTTGTGAATAGATGGAATAGGAGTAGAGTTTGAGGTCCTTTCAATAGCAGGAAAATTAGCATTTTTCAGGCAAATGCCAGTGCGTGTTCCATCCATTGCAATGTATTTTGGAGTGAACTGGCAAACTGGACATGGCATTATGAAGTCATATTGATGACTCACTGCCCAGCTAATCCAAAATTTAATAAATGTTACATGGGACATGAATCTTCTAGAGCGCCTAAATGTTCTCTGATACTGATTGGTCATACTGCGGCAAAATCCAGAGAATGTCTGCCCACCATTTAACATGGAGTCTTGAAAGGCATAACCAATTTCATCACCAGCAGCTGTAAGGTCCGAAAGAACGTGAAGAGCCATGATTTTAAGCTGTTGCTGATCCCACTTCCATTTGCAGTTACCACTTTTGCAGACGTAGTAGTATGTTTTGTGCTTTATTACCCCAAGTTGAGCAAAAACTTTAAGAGTTGATGGTGAAAGCTTTGGGGGCCCTTCTTGCCAGCCAGCCTAAAATGAATAAGAAGTAATGTTTGGTCAAAGTAGATTTAAATTTAAGTATGTCCCAACTCTTCTCTATAAATCAGCTGCTATGTGACGAAAATATGTGAAACAAACTCTATACAAATGGGAAAATTGGCAAAATGTTCAAAATGGAGATGCATTGTAAATACACCTGCAACATACCTTACAAAAACACTGCTCAGGCAGCTCGCTTGGGTATAGATCATCACCGTGGAAACAGCCATCAGATTCATCCAATTTTGTAGTTGCAATCACATGGAGACGTGATTGGATGGCTTTCTCCAATATTGGGCTCTTGTCCGGTTCTGGTACATGGCTGGTTTGACATGGGAATGTCCATCTTTTGCTCTCCACATCAAAGCCGAGCTAAAATATTTTAGACAGTGCAAGTAAAAAATGCATATCAACAATGTTGAAAGAAAGCAATATTTCAAAACATGTTATTGTTCATAGTTTACAGTATATTAAATATTAAAAAGCTGAAATTAGAATATTTTCCCCTTAAAGACTTGATTGTCACCTTAACATTTTAATATGTATCATAAATTCTATGTGGTTTATAATTACCTGAGACTGAAGTGGCTGATGGTGATCATCTTCATCATCAGATTCTGCATCTTCAGCTCCTGAATTGGAACCATCAGACACATTTCCATTGACGTCTTCCATAGGTTCTGTATCTTGGTGTGTATCTTGTTCTGAATTTTCAAGATCTCCCCACAATTCTGGTGCTTCAAGTACGAGAGTGACATGTGGGCATGCGCCATCCTTGGTGGAGCGAAGTTTACGAGATGCACCTTTCAAGAAATGAGCTTGGCAAAACCCTGACTGACATCTAATTAGATATGAAGAACATTTTTCTTCTTTATAGATGTGCACGAAAGCAATTTCTTTAGCATTTTCCGAAACAACAGAAAATTTCAAGGTGGCACTTTTGTTAATAATTACCACAGGCTCATTTGAGGAATCCCAACCTCTGATGATAAGATTTTCCAAAGGAGTGGGCTTCTCTGGAAACTGTGACAACAATAGGAAGTCAATTGTTGATCGCACAGAATCCATCAATCGCCCATGGCAGCATTTAACACCAGAGAGAGGCAAGCTTCTGACCGGTGTATTTTCTTGCAAACTAGCAAGATCTTGCATAACTTTGTATGTTGCACATTGGCAAACATAAATGTAACCATCTTCTCCTGGCAAAATTGACAAGTGAATGAACTTATCTGGAAGGAATGCTCCAGTCTCAGCATTAATATCGTTCATAACAAGGACAGTTTTATCACCTCCCCTCTTCCTGAATTTTATCACACCATCCTGAAGAACATGACGTAGAAAATTTGTGTAAATTGATGTATTTAACTGTGTCATGTTCAAGTTTGAACTGGCAATGATGTTCGAAAGTTGCCTCCTTTCATATGTCACAGTTCTTTTAATACTAGGTTGTCTAGAAATATTGGTAGTGTCATTTTCAATAACGGAAATTTCTTCTGATTGTGTTGATTGCAATTTTGCTTGACAATGGTCTATCACAGCTGAAGCAGCATATATTGTGCCTTGTCCACGAGTGTGGACAGCATGCCAAACAACCCGATTCCTAAGTGATGTTGGCAATTTATCAGTGAGGATTTTCACAGCTCTCCTCATAGAGTTTTTTTGGTCCCAATATTGGTTTGGTAGAGCACTGAGCATTTGGCCCTGTTTTTCCAAATCACTAAGCTCTAATTTCCGTTCAGTGAGCTCATGAAACAAAATGGGATCAGTGTAGGGCTCCCTCTGACTGATGTAAGTGTAGAGCTTGTCTTCAACGGTTTTACAGTCAGGGTTTTGAAAACATCCAACGCCATATGTAAACCAATGGTCTTCATTTTTCATATGACCTTCAATGTGCTGACTTCCTAGTCTTGCAACATTAACAAATCGACCACATAACTTGACTTCAGTATTGTTTTCCTGTATAAGCTTTTGAAGTAAATCTTGGACATTATTTTTATTTTCGTTATTTTTTCTAAGATTTCGATTATATACCTTATCTGGGCGATTTGATCTCTTGTCTGTTTTCAGCTTATCTATAGAGTTTTTTGAGCTTGAGGACATTTTACTTTCAATTGCTTTCGTTTTTTGCTCAATATCTTTGTCACTGAAAATGTTGATGGGTAATATTGGCTTGTTGTCATTGACAAATTCCAATAAATGCCTCTGTGTAAAGCCTTTATAACTGAAGGACTCGAAATATTTTATGATGATGATATTGGAGAGGTCAAATACTTCCACATACAAAACACCGGAAGTACAATTAGGATGTGCAGCCAGTGTGAGACATGCTTCTTCTAATTGGACCATCATCTTCCGTGTGTCTCCCAATTTCTCATCAAGCTCCGCCAAATATTTCATTGATGGTCTACATTGTGTAAGATTGTGAAGAAGAATGTTGTGTTGCAAGTTGTCAGTGTCATAGGAATTAGACTGCCGTTGACGTTTAGTTGGAGGTGGTCTAGAAGGAGGAACATCTTCATGTACATATTCCACAAATGTCCAATTGCTGTCTAATTCTGTGCGTTTATGACGAAATTGGTTAGACCTTGTTTGTGTTGCCTGTAAAAAATAGAAAAAATAAAGCTATTATTCAATTTATGCTGAGTGATCGCGAACACCATTGTCCTGAACAAAAGAACTTTGTCTTTTTATTTGGCAGAACTTGTGATATATTGTCATAGCTTTACTTGAAATACCTCAACAATCTATCTCTGACCGTACGTGTAGACTCAGTAAAATGAATTTCAAAGTAGTAAGAAACAATATTTTAGAGATAGCAACATTATAAACACCTCTTTGTTGGAAATGTTGGTTGCATTGATGGTTGAAGTCCCTGGAATCGCAGCATGCTGTTGAATAGTTGCTTGTGGCTTATCTAAGTCAGCAAGTCTAGCAATTCCGTCAACAACTCCAGCTGAAAAGAATAGTCAATAATTATAAACAGACATTATATGATTATTAAAGTATACCATATACGACCATCCAAGTGCCCAGGGATGTTAAATTGAAATTTTTTCAAAATGGCGGTTGAGCTGTTACACCGGAATGCAATTAGTATGTAATCCTTATTGATATTTAGGAAAAAAAGGGGGAGGACTGGGGGGTGGCCATTTGGATGGTCGTATACAGATTTGACTAAAAACGTTACATTACAGAGCATGGCATCTTGACAGGACCAGGCATTATCTATCTTCAATATCTCTCAATAGAATGTTTCTGTTAGAAATACCAGACCAATGGACAATGAGGTCATGGTAAAATATTGCAAGTGCAAACGAGTTTAGTTTTGAAACCAGCATGTCTTTTCAAGAGCTTTTCACGAAATTAGTATTGATATACCTTTGACACCAAATCTGAACACCAATGGTTTAATAATATACATGTAGCATAATTGTCACATTCAAAATGAAATGCACATAAAAGCCATGCTTTAGTTTTCTATTTTTAGCTGTTGTCAGTTATTTTTAGCGAACTTTTAAAAAAAAACTTAATGATAAGGAATAGGAGGGGCTTACATTTTTTAATATTATGTAATTGTGATAGTCGCTCTTTTGGTGGTTTTTGTTCTTGCTCCTGCTGCGATTGCTGCTGCGATTGCTGCTGCATTTGCTGCTGCTGCTGCTGCTGGGGCCATTGTTGTTGCTGCTGCCCTTGCTGCTGCCCTTGCTGGTGCTGCTGCTGGTGCTGCTGGTCCTGCTGGTGCTGGTGCTGCTGCTGCTGCTGCTGCTGCTGCTGCTGCTGCTGCTGCTGCTGCTGCTGCTGCTGCTGCTGCTGATTTAACTCACCGCCATACTAAAATACATAAAAATCAATTAAGAGATTGTTCAGTCATCAAAAGCTGACATAAGCTCACGGGGTGGGGGTGGGGGAGTCCATACCCGCTTTCATTCCATCCAGTTTCAATTTCATCTCATCATATAAGTTTGTATTTTACAACTAAATCTTAGTTATGATAATCTTACCGCACTAACTACTTTTAACAGTAGTTGGTTAAAGAAACAAGCAACTATCAATCCAAAATTTACACAAATGAAGTACTAAACAAACAAACAAATGATGCAATATATCAGCTCACTTTTTCATGTGCTTCTCTAAGAAGATTTTTACATTGGCGGTTTCTCTCAGAGGCAGACATCATTGGCATATTGTACACTTTGCTTGCCTGTAATGGAATTTATTCAACAGTTCAAATATTTTCATTAATTGCTTTATTGATTAAATTATCTACTAAACAGCAGTCACCTACTTTGGCACACACATAACTAGATCAAAAGTGCTCAGAGAGTACTGTACTGCATCACTAGCACAACGTTGACTCTATATTGCTACATATCAAATTGACCAAAAAATAGCCTTGTAGAAATAACCATTATTTTAAAATTGGTAATGTGCTAACACTTGGGCACTAGCAACGATCAGTAAGTATGTAAGCATTGTGCCAAGTTTGGGTGTTTTCTTTCAAGCAGCTATTGATTGATATGTAGCAATATAGAGTCAATGTTATGCTAGCGACGCAGTGCTCTCTGAGCTCTTTTGATCTAGTTGAGAAAATCACTCAACCATGGCAGCAATATTTGAAGAGGTTTTAAGCCATTTACTGCATAGTTGCAGAATATTGTTTACATACATGGGTGACTGATCATACCAGCTTATTTGATATGTCTTTTTAATTTAATGGGTACTGTAGAACTACAATATTTTGCGGCTATTAAATTTTGCGATTTTCATCTATCAATTATTTTGTGACTATTTAATTTCACGGTTTTGGGGTATCCTGGGCCTACTTATCATTGGCTATTAATGTTGGCTGACTATTTAATTTTGCATTTTTGCACTACCCGCGAAATTCGCAAACTAAATTGTGCACAAACATTTCTAGTTTTACAGTAGTTATTCTTCACCAAATAAATATAAGGTAGTGCCCGTGCATCTTTTTTATGAAAATAGCCGAGGCATCACAGTTGTAACACATTTGAACGTTTTCCTTCAAGCAGTATAAAATTTATTGCAGAAAATGTTAAAATTGGACCAAAATGTTCCTGTGGAAATCACACTTTAATTGGCAAAGTGCCCAAAATTGAATCACTTCGGCGTTGACTCATATCTCATAGGTGTATGAAATTTGAACGCAACTCATGTATGGTTAACCTTGTAGGTTGTCCATAGACACACATACACAGTGATCACAAACCTTTCGCTTCAGCTACTGAAGCGACGCAATTAATATGCATTTGTTCCAATGCTAACAAGATATAAGCATTTTGAACTAAAATCCAGATAAAATTAGCAGATTATTGAAAATACATTTGACTTACATTTACAACTTTATAAGCATAGGAATTTGCCTTTACCACTTCAGCATATGTACGTTGGAATGATGTAGAACCTGGAAGTATAAAAAATTAACTTCAGTAAAAAATGCCTCTGTGAAATGACTATTGATCAGAATATTCAAAGCCACTTAAGAACGATGAATATTTATAGTAAACTCTGGCCAACATAACAAAATTTTTTACAAAAGGCTTAGATTATTACCATGTGCAGTCTGTTTAGAGGTGATGGTCGGCGGTTGGTTCATCTTCACTTGTAACTGCCCCATTGAACTCCCACGCACAACTTCAGCATATGATAGCTTGGAGTGGTTTATCAACTCCACAACTCCGGTATTTTGAATGTGAACATTGTTAGCCCTCTGCAAATGTAAGATTTCATTCATAATTTATTTTAGACAATCATAGATTAGCCATAGAACGGTGTGGATTATTTTAATAGAAATTAATCAAATTATTGACTTTATACAAAACAAACCAATAGAATAGCTTGCAAATATTTTGTCCAGATTTAATAAATTTTCTTTATTTAGTTGCTTTATGAAATACTCTTGTCGTTTTTGAATAAATAAAGTAACATAGAGGATAAAAAAAGCATTCATGTTTTATCATATTCATTTTTATCATATCAAAAACTTAGGTCAGCCAAACTTTCATTTTCTCACTGGAAACCACTTAATTATTTCAATAGGACACTTAGAATCAAAGACATACTGTATAAAAATCTTCAGCTTTCTCATGTGGATGGAAATCTGCTTCTTTGCATTGCTTCAATTGCTTAATTCCATAATTTGTAAGTGTGTAGAAAGCTGACCTGTAAGTATTAATGAATATTTTCATAGCTAAATTCAAGACAATATAATGGTATAATTCTTCACTTCCCAGTAGCGCAGAACCTATTGTGCAGTAGAACTAATCAATACCAAAACTTTTGCTGTCACTTCCGCCCGAAGGTGTGATGATCTAGACTTAGACGACTTCAAATATTTAAAGATCATTTTCAAATAACATTTATTGTATACTATACATGGATAGCAGTTTTCTAATTGGGGTTTAAGTGAGGATTGTGAATCTGTAATCATATTTTTGTTACCATGAAAATTGACTGAATATAGGTGAAAAACTTACTTATCGCAATCAAAATGACAGATGACAGACTTTCACCCAGTTCAGTAGCCAAACATGCAGAATTCATTATTGTGATGAATACACGCCTAAAGTACACATACCGGTATTTATATAGCTTTCCAAAGTTTACCGCCGTCACAGCCTCCAATTTTATATGCAATATATCTGTGAAATCGCATCATTTTTTTTTTCAATGGATTTTAACATTAACAGGAAGTGACACTGAATAAGGGTGTGGCAAAAGCAAATGAAAAAGATGAGTGCGCAACACAATCTGTGCAACTGGAAAGTGAAGAATGGTAAAATCAAACTTTATTCTGAAAAAACACCAACACTGGCGCTTGAACTGGCCACCCAAAGAATTCTCAACTTTCCCCGAAACTTTCACACAAGCGAATATTACTTGTTTGCTTTCTATTTTTAAAATAACATGGCGGTATACAATTTTTAAAAATTTTATAATATAAATAACTTACTTCTGTTGCTTTCCGCTAACAACTATCGCAATTACATTGGGGTCCAATGACTGCCACGACAACTGCATATGTAAGTCCACACTTGAGAGGAAGCAGTCAAAATCCGGATGAGTCTGAATCATTTTTTAAAAAAATAAATGAAAGCCTTATTTCTGGTTTAGTGCTATTGATCTATTGGTGAGAACACGGGAGCTGTTCATATGAATAATATATGCAGTTATCGAGGGAGGGGGTGATATGCATCTCTCCATCTCCAACGTAGGTCAGGGCCACGGACAAGTACCCGTCCTATCGTCCGAGACGGTTATTTTTGTTGTCAGGACGGGTAAAAAATTTGAGTTACTTGCCCTATGGACGAGTATTCTCAATCGCCCCATACATCAGTTTCAATTGCATTTATGTGGTGATTTGGACGTGTAATTCTCATTCAGGACGGGTGGTCC
This sequence comes from Streblospio benedicti, assembly GCA_019095985.1. Lineage (NCBI taxonomy): Eukaryota > Metazoa > Annelida > Polychaeta > Spionida > Spionidae > Streblospio > Streblospio benedicti. Next base: position 66,631 of record JAGTTF010001233.1, on the reverse strand, counting down.
TGTATGTGGCACCCCTTGTCAATATAACTGCATATATTACTCATATAAAGAGCTCCCGTGGGTGAGAGAAGCAGATCTCGATAAATGTAGACATGTGTAACAAACCATGAAATATATCCATGAAATATATTACATGTAGTTAGTAGTATATGTTGCGGGGCTACTTACATGTATCCATGCAATAAGCTTAATACCATCCGCTGCTAGTATCTCTGCTTGATTGTTTAAACGCAGTTCGCCTTCAGGTGGAATTGAAAAGCTGTCCTTTTTACCCATTTGCTGGGGCACATAAAGGTGCGTCGCAACAATTTGTTTTGATTCCTGCAAAACATGTAGAGGGGTCTAGACTTATAGCAATGCATAGCCAGCCCATACAGTTGTACACACCTATGCCATTATGCTATGTTCAAAGTATACCATTAATTATAGATCCATTAGTTAGCCATGGAATGACTTGCCAAATGCCTGGTTTTAATTTTAACATGCTAATATATATAATATTGAGATCTCATTATAGTCATTATAAACATGTGCTTACCTCTATTCCATAAAGTAAGGCACCAGTTTCTATCCCAACAGCTGTATTTGCTGCTGCTACTTTAGAAAACATTTCTAGAGCCGCCTTGGGTAAAATGATAGGATTCATTTTAAAATCAATGTTGAACATAAAAGCCGATGGGGGTTTCTGCTCACAGACAAAAATGGGGTGTAAACACAAGAAATTAATGATTTATTTTTTGTGGTCAACCGCATGCTAATGAGATGTTTACAAACAGATAAAAATGGTATTTCATCTCTTAATTTAGTGGTCAAAAGTTGAGTAACTATGTCTTCTTTGTCTTTGAAAAACATATATTATTTACTATAAAAAGTGGTTTATATATCGTAATAAGGTGATTGCTAATGCATGGGTAGGCGATTTTTGATTCACCACGTGGTCTTGTACGATGCATGTTACAAACACTTTGATAGATACGAGGGTTTGAAGAAGCTATGTTTTAGGCTCATTTTTTCGGCATGCATTAAGGCATAAATGCCTTTCTGACCGGCAAAGGGTTAACAAACGTTATGCGTTACGCGTTATAAAAAAAAATAGCGCGTCTGTCTTTAACAAATCACACCAATGTGAAATACAACAACCCCCCAAAAATGATAACATTGTAAAGTGGAACAACATGTAAACCTAAATAAAACACATGCAAAAATTATGTACAATATAAGTACAGAAACTTCTAGTTTGACACATTCCTTTGTGAATTTAGCAATATCAACAAATTCACATGCAAACTACTATAGACGTTATACAGTTAGAAGTTCAAGTTAAACTTGGAAACAAACTTTGGCAAGCCAACAGTTGTCAGCAATCAATGACTTGTATGCAAAATTTGAGATAATCAGCAAACAATAATAGCAGAACCAGCAAACAACTAGTATCAATATATCACCAACACCGAGCAAGTCACAGACACCGAGCAAGTCACCGACACCCAGCAAGTCAAAGACACACAGAAAGTCACAGACACACAGCAAGTCACCAACACCGAGCAAGTCACCAACACCGAGCAAGTCACCAACACACAGCAAGTCACCGATACCGAGCAAGTCACCAACACTGAGCAAGTCACCAACACCGAGCAAGTCACCGACACACAGCAAGTCACCGACACATAGCAAGTCACCAACACCCAGCAAGTCACCGATACCGAGCAAGTCACCAACACCGAGCAAGTCACAGACACCGAGCAAGTCACCGACACACAGAAAGTCACCAACACACACCAAGTCACAGACACGGAGCAAGTCACCAACACCGAGCAAGTTACAGACACCCAGCAAGTCACAGACACCTAGCAAGTCACCAACCAAATCTCGCAAGCTATCAATATTACAGCAGACAAAAACGCTATGTCACCTGCTTGATAACACCACGGCAGCCGCAACTAGTAGGTGACAGTGTACATCAAGCGACACAGGTATAGAAAAATGAAACAGACTTTGACAACAATTTCACCTTGAAGGTTGCGACGAAATACACAGACACTTAATTGCCGGCTTCAAGTTTGTTCTTAATCCTTAACACTTTTTTTTTGCGTTTATTTTGTTCATTCATGATTTTCGTTCTAAGCTGCAGCAACGTGCATGGGATCTTCTCTTGGGAAAGGTAATCCTCTAGGTGTCTCTTTGCTGAAACAATAATGTCATATAGTTATAATAATTCATGTCTGATAATACTGTTGATGTTTCTATTGTGTATACAACTAGAGATAGACACATACATACAGTGTAGATATAATGAAAAAACTAGTTCTAGCTTCAGCAGCAACAGAACATTTTTGGGAATTGGAGTTTGCAAAGACAAGAATGTAGCACTTTTTCATAGAGTGGTTTGCAGAGCATAATTAACCCACAAGCAATTTTTAATTTTCTTGGTGCCAATGATGGCTACCTTTTAACTACAGATGTTGAGTACAATGGTCACTTACTAGGAAGCCTGTTTCCCTGTTCAATCTTCACCCAATCATTGAAGTCATTGTTGATTTTTTTAGTCCACTCTGTAGAACACTTGAAATTCTGTTTTCTTTCCCTTTTTTGAAAGAGCTTGAGAACATGCTTTTTGAAAGGAAAATACAACATAATGTTTTTTTATAAATTTTGTACACATTTTCCATTAATTTTCATCAAATCATACAGAAATTGAATATGTAGAAGACATAAAATGATAGCGTTGTTATGTGGAACTGATAAATACACTTCTGTATGGTTGCACGTTTATTCTATCTCTGCCCGTCGTGGCATCCCTCGGCTCTCAGCTAGCGTCCCTTAGACTCTAGCTCTCGCTGTGCTCATGCAGTGTGGCGGTGACTCATTAGTCCACAAGGGACTGTGAACCACTGCCACATCTTTCCCCCCTTGAAAGATAGAAAAGATATAATCTTTTCTATAATTAATTTTGTTATAATTTAGAAACTGCATGAGCGAGGTTGTGAGCCAAGGAAAACCATACGGTTAGCAAATAATACATACATATAGCATATAAATATTGGTACAATATTTGACACATTGTGCGTTAATCATTATACATTTTACGGATATTATCTTAAAATTATAATTAAATGTTATATCACATGTGACAACGACAGTCATGACTATAAATGTAACAGTAGAGAAAACATTGGCAAATATTATTAATGAAACAATTTCATGGCATGATATTTGAGCGTACCAGTTCTGATTGATAATAGTTTTGACGTATTTTTATAACACTACGAGATTAATTATGGCAATTATATGCAATAGTGCATGAGTCTAGGCAATCCCATAACTCAATGTAAAGAACATTGACAAATATTGTTACAACCTTAGGCAAGGCTTTCATAGATAATAATTTTATGATGATAGATCCTTATATCATTATTTATATAGAATTTAGCGAAGTCATGTTATTATCATTGTAAAATTTACCATACTTTAATTATAGTTATGAGAAACGGTCATCCAAAGATTTGTTGAATACGTACAGTAATTCAGATCTGGCACGTTCAAATACGTTGATTGATTTTTACATTAATTTATAAACAATGTAGCAATAAAATATAGTCATTCGGCTATTGCAGCGCAGTCTTCGTAGTCGCAGCTAGATGAAATCGCAGAGTTGCGGAGTGTAATAACCTGTTGTAGCCGGTTGAGATGATTGTGAAACCTTATCGGTGATGTAATGGTTGTGTTGAATTGCGCGGTAACTTAACGAGTAGTAGTCTGCTACCATAGCTGCGGCTGATACCAGTCGGAGTTGTCTTCCGCGGAATTGTGGCATCCTTGGTCCACAATTCTGAGGAGAAGGTCTAACTTGAAGCCGCGGCTCTCATCCTCTTGAAAGGCTGGGATGGTTGCATTTCGTAGTCGCTTTTTGAATTTGATGATTGGTTTTGTGTGACGAGTGAAGTTTGGTGTCAGATTCTTGTAGGGCATTTGTGGGGAACGAAGTTAGGAATCTTCATTTTGACTAGGGCGGGCGGCGTTTTGCGGCTTACCCATGTGGTCTCCGTGAAGTATTGAGATAATGCTGACGAGGAGTGTGATTGCACGGGCCGCCGGCCTTTCGCAGCGTACACGCTTGGCTTTAAACCTGGTCGATGGCTGCTGTCAGAATATGACACCCGTAGTTCAAATTTTGGCAGCGGGCATGCAGTTAGAAGTAAGTTTATCGCTGTGTTACGCCCTTTGTCTATCGCTGCCTCGGCGGGGTCTGCAGTCCCGCTTTTCATCGGCAGGTGAAAAGGTTGCGTCCATCCGACTGCCTATGAAACACGGCTATTTTTGGTGGGAATCTATGGTGATGCCACAAGTGCCTCTGCACGGAATTATTTGTTGAGAAGTACATTTTTGTAGATTTGCTGGTTGGTATTCACATGTCGCATGTCGTTGTGGGAATTTTGTCTGCTGTGTGTGTTGCTGTTTGGCTGTTGCTTGTCGACGGTGTTGCTATATTTGTGTTGTCTTTGTTGCTGCTGCTTTGGTGTCGTTGTTGGTGTTGCTTCTGTGCTGTCATTGTTGTTGTTGCTGCTTCTGCTGTTGTTGTTGTTGTTGTTGCTGCTTTTGTTGTCGTTGTTGATGTTGCTTCTGCTGCTGTTGTTGTTGTTGCTGTTGTTGTTGTGCTGCTGCTGTTGCTATTGTTGTTGCTGCTGTGTGTTGTTGTTGTTGTTGGTCCTGCTGTTGTTGTTGTTGTTGTTGCTGTTGTTGTTGTTGCTGTTGTTGTTGTTGCTGCTGTTGTTGTTTTGTTGATCCTGCTGTTGTTGTTGTTTTGTTGTTTCTGCTATTGTTGTTATTTGTTGTGCTGGTGTTGTTGTTTCCTTCTTTTTTTTTTTAATTCACATTTGCATAAATGTTACAGGGTTTGTACCTTATATGATTATCTCATTGGTCATACTAAGTTTTAAATACAATTTTTAAACTGAAGGTGATATTATTTCTTTTAACTATTTTTAAACTATAAAAATAATATCTTTTTAACATCCATACTATTTGACATATAACAATAAGTAAAATTACTTCTAACAATATTCAACCTAAACTACTAAACATACTAAATTTTAAACTTACAATAATACGTAACTGATTCCCTAAACTAATTAAAATAATATGTGTGAACATCCATACAATACAACATATAACGATGCAACAGTTATAGAGTAATAATTATAAGCAAATGATTTCTAACTAAGTAAGGTTATATCTAACAATAGTCAATTGAACTAAAATGCCAAGATACTAGACTTTATGAAGCTAATCCATACAATTAACTAATTCACGTGATCCTTAGATAAAGAAATCGGATAAATACATCAATAATACTACATATGGCATTTTTAGGAGTTTGCACTGTATCTGAAGGCGATAATTAGGTGATCAACATGATTATTGGCGTGCTGCATGTCGCTGTCCTTTTAAAAAGTCATCTGCTTTGGAATGGTGTTTAATGTTCTTCCAATTTAAAGTGTTACAATGTTATACATTTTTATACATTTTAAGTAGAACTGATACAATGTAGCAATGATACATTGTAATATATTCACATAATGTAAGCTGATATTGCAAGTTCATACAATGTTGTCTAAACTTCATAATTTGAATAGTTGATACGTCACTATGCAATAAATAAAGATATTGAAAGCATAGCTGCATTCTTAGAGCTGCTTTTGTGAATTTAATGTCCTATAGATGCTGTTTATCTCGACCTCTGTTGGAGTTATGAAGTTTGTGTATTGTTGACTGCTAAACAGACGTCAAGTTGTGCTACTATTTACGTGTGTGTAGAGTTTTGATGTGATTGCCAATAAAGTTGCATTCGGCGTTGACTGCTGATTATGATGAAGTTTCAGTTGATCGGTGCTGCTGCGATGATAATTCGCTGCTTTAAATATGGGCTTGTAATTTTTGGAGATTGCAATTTGGTGCAAGCTTCCTCTGCATGGTATATTTCTTGCAGGAGTTTGGGGCTTATATTTACTCCGGTAGCTGTGGAATAGATAATGCAGGCGGCAGCTGCTGGTTGGTGTGATTAGGCTGCCGCTTGATGTTGCTGAATGATTGCTGTAACCATGATCTCAGTCCTAATACCTTTGCAATATTGGAGACTAGCATTGCTGCTGCTGCTGGCTGCATGTAGAAATTCTTGACTGATTGAAATGTTGGCTGCTGTATGGTAGGTGTGGCTGGTTGGTTGTTGCTGCCCAAATGATACCAGTGGACTGGGAAAGAGTTTATTGGTTATAATGATAAATGATTGTTGCAGCAGAATGTTATAGCAGCAAGGTTGATCATCATTATAGCCAGTATATTGATTAAAGTTGTCAAACGCTTTTGTGTTGACATTGGCATTTAGTTATAGGCTGATGGGTCGCGGGAATCAGGTCAAATTACATATTCAAATTCAATAAAATGCTATTAAACTTCAAGTTTAAACCTTATACATATTGTGGTTAAAGTGTAACATGTTCTAATGTTAAGAAAAATTTATAAAATGTTCTTAGTATGTATATATACACGATGTTATCTAATTATCTTTAAATACAGTTTAAGCTTTTTAACATATGGATTCGATTTCTAGAGTTGTACAATGTAATTATTGTATTAATACGATGTTTCAATGTAATACAATGTTAATAAAAATACTTAAAGTGTAGCTGATATAGTTGGGGTGGGTTACAAAGTGCTTCGTATTGTCGAGGTTAATGGGAATGTCCAGCTGGTCTCATGGTGGGTGGCCGTGCGGCTTCCATCCGGCCTCCTGTGGTGTGTTATCCATCATGGTGTCCAATTTAATGCACGGCGTTCCGTATGAAGGGCGCCTGTTTACATCATCGTCTCGTGGTGAGTCAGCCAAAGTGTAGTTGGCCAGTGTATTTGCACCTTGATGGGCATTAATTTTGCTTGTCAAGTCGGCACCATTGAAGTTGTTTGGGCGGGTTGATGCTAGTGGAGTGTTGTTGCGTTTAGCTGGTGGTGTAGTCATAGGTAGATGCTGGAATTTTGTGGAAGTTAGGTTGATTTTGTAAAGTTGCTTTGTGTAGCCTATATCTTGCTGATAGAATTGTTTTACGTGGTTGCAGTGCGGTGGAGTCGGCCGAGATGAAATGTCATTTGCTTGTGTTGGTCGACTTGAGCAATATTTATAGTTGAATCTCATCTGCCTCACTGTGGCAGAAGCTTTAAATTGTCAAAAAAAAATGCCGATTCTGGTATTTCTGTAGTATAGGCAGAAGTTTGAAAATTGTGCCATGTAGAATAACATGATTTCTATGTGGGGAAAGCTTTACTGGCGAAATGGAAGTAGATTTCTGTTGTTTGAAATTTCCAACGTGTGTTGGTGCAAATTGGCCGTTCTGTCGTTTGGCCTGTGTCGAAATTGAGATGTTATGGCAGCATTTGTTGAACTTGTTGTGTTGAATCGTCGTTTGCTGAAAATGTGGGTTATTTAAATGGCTGGGCTGGTTTGGCGTTGGCGGTGTGGCTGTGGCTGAACCCGTTGCCATGGTGAAGGCTGCTTCTATTGAGGTGACCGGCGCCAGCTTTATGGAATGAGAAGGCATCTGAGTCGGTTGGCTTTCATATCGCTGCTTATCATGATGTTTTGTGTAAATAGTGAAGTCGTCTGGTTTATTATAATAGGCGGAATGAATGTGCTGCAAGTGTCATCTGCTTTTGTAAGTTAATGTTGGCAATTTGCATTACGGCTGTTGAAATATTGATTAAATATTGGAGTTGTCTCGGCGTCTGTATAGTGGGTAATTGTGAAGTCACGTTTGATTGCCAATATTACGCAATTGGATACGGCAAGTTTTACTAACTAAAGCTAATACAATTATTATATACATAATACACATAGTTTGTCACTCTTATTCATTAAATGAATCGTATGTAGAACAGTCAGAGCTGTTACTGTCAGTTGATTCATTTTCATCCCAGTCATGGCTGGAATCTGTGTCACTAATGCTGCTATCGGATGTGGAAGAATCATTAGTATTGTCAGCATCAGTTTAGTCAATATCAGTGCTGTATTTTTCTTGATGCAATTCTTGACCAGTGGAGATGGTATTTATTATTGGGCCGGCGCTGATAATATCGCCCGTGATAGCGTCGGTGTTTTGGGGCATTTTATCAATCACTGCAATTGGTCTGGAATTTCCGGCTGTCTGGCATTGTCTGTGGCCTGGCGTCCAGATGGTCCCGTCTGCATTCCTCGAATGCATTTCACGTTTCGTGTCCTGTGAGGCCCCATCAAAACTGGCATCAACATCAGAGGCGATCTGTGATGGTGCTATTGATGTGTTTACACCATTAACTGTGGACCAGCGGGATGCGTGCTCCGAGTGGCGATGTTTTCCAGGTGTGACGTGTCTTGGTGGTTGGGATGAGTCAGCTTGATGTGTATCGGCTGTTGGCGCAGCCATCGCTGGAATGCTGGTATTTTGCAGAATTTAAGCAGATTGTGGAAACTTTATTGTGTAGAATATAATCTTGTGGATCCGTTATTTTTCTGTTAGAAATCTATTTTCGTTTGCAGATTTCTATTTTGCAGTTGTAATGTGATGTTTTGTAGTTGTAAGCGCTAATTGGAGCTGGTGATTGTAGCTTGGCGCTTTTGTCGTTTGGTCAATTGAATTGTCGTCTGTTTCTGCTGGTATTCGGTGCAGCCGACGGCAGTAGAAGTTGCTGTATAATGCAATCTGTGTGCCTGATTGCTGTCTGCTACTATTGACGTTTGAAGATAGGCTGCTGGTCTGTAGTCGGGACTAGGCTGTTTGATGTATGATGTAATCTTGGTGGTTAATTACTGCGACTGGGCTGCACTTGACGTGATGTAATCTTGAGTGGGGCAGTATTGATTTCTATTGATTGGTATGGTTCTATTTAAAGATGACTATTGAATAATTAGCATGTGTCGGCGTTGTGTGCAGAAACTTACCGATTTAACTGTGCTGGCTACAGATGTGGCTGAGTGTTGCTGCAACGATGATCGCACCTGTGCTATCGCTGGATTGGTGAAACAGGCGGCTTTTTGGTCAGCCAGCGCCGGTGCTGTGAGGCGCGTGAGGCGCGCTGTCGCTGGATTGTGAAACAGGCGGCTTTTTGGTCGGCTGCTACTTTATGTGGAGATAGCTGCTCGCTCGGCGTGTGTGGCACGGGTTGTTGCATCAAATTCTCTGCTGATGGATGTGATTGCTGTTCGCTGGGTAGTGGGAACAGGCGGCGTTTGGTCGGCTATTGTGTTGCTGCTCTCTGTGGGAGCACACTGTCGCTGGTGCCTGTGTTATCGCTGGATGGGGAACAGGCGGCTTTTTGGTGGATTAGCGCCTGTGCTGTGAAGCCCTTGAGACGCGCTGATTTATTTATTTGAGACTCAAATTAAAATATGTAAGTAAACATGTGTTCTACAGACATTAAAATCAGATATTACATATTTCAACCACTCAGGTAAGAGTTATTGAGAGACTGTAGCGTTAAAAAAAAACATAGTGTGCAAATCAATTTAAAACCGAGTTGTAAACATTTGGTACAACAGGTCTATAATCACTGTATATTTAAAAAAAAACGTCCTCACAATTAAATGTTGTATAGATCTTTCCTTCTTCTTAAAATATTTTTGCAGGTCCTGGCAGTCACCTTTATAAACCTTTCATTTGACAGAGCAAGGCCCAGAATCTGTGCACCATTCAGTTTATTGAAATTGTCTATATTTTGTTTCATGTGTTCATTTAATTCTTTTCGAATATCCTCATATGCTGGACAATGTAAGATAACATGTACTTCGTCTTCGATAACTTCTGGGCAGAAAGAACACGTTCTTTCATGTAGAGGTTTTCCTTCATATCTTCCGAGTTCTATGTTGATTGGTGCGATGCCAGCTCGGAACTTTGCAATGGCTGAGCGTTCACTTTTCGGCAGTTTGGCTTGTACGTATGGTTCCATTTTGTATTCATATTTAAAGGTTCTATATGACCTAAGTTTGTTATTGCCCCGTCCATGCTTTGCTGTCGTCTGATTTAGCTCTTTCTTCCATTCTTTTTCTGTCATTTTTTGCACTTTCTCCTGAATCTGAACTGTCAATTGCTTACTGTCTAACTTATCCCTGATATTGTTGTTAATGTTTATTTCACCAAACTTTTTCATTGTTCTGTGAGTCCAATTCTTCACGTTCCTAATGGCTAGATTGTATGACCACCGGAAGACCTTGTATGTAAGTCTTTGTTTTTCCATGTTGACTAGTCGTGCCCATTGGTGGCCTACCTTTGACCATTGTCTGGTTGCTGGTGCCTTCCAGCCCATGTCTCCATTTGAGACAGCGTTGGGTGCCCTTTTGTGTAAGCCTAAAAAGTATTTTGTAGCTCTGTTTTGAACTTTATTAATTGCACTGTATGACCTTTGTCCCCATATGCATGCTCCGTAGTCAATGACGGACTGCACCATGCAGTCATACAGCTTGGTATAGATGTCCACAGGCATACCTCCGTGGGCCTTGTCTTTGGCAATTAGCAGTCCCAGGGCACGTTGGGCAGCTTTTGCCACGTGATCTGACGTCACTTTCATGTCTAAATGCTCTTCCAAGAGGAGTCCGAGATATTTGTATTTGTTTTGGGTTTCGACTATGTTTCCATGTATGTTAAAGTTAAAGGGGGATTGCTTTATTGTTTGGTTTCTAAAATGAACTACTTTACTTTTGTCATAATTGATTTTCATTTTCCAGAGAGCACTCCAGTCACTCAGAGCATCTAACATAGACTGTAGCCCTTCTGATGAACCCGAAAAGCAACACAATGTCATCCGCATAGCAAAGAATACTGACTTTAGTTCCATCTATCTTTATTCCAGTGTCGATATCTTTTAAATGTTTGATTAGGTCGTTCAAATACAGATTGAAGAGCAAGCTAGAGAGGGTGCATCCCTGTTTTAATCCTACATTTACCGTGAACCAATCCGTGTATGCTCCACCTACTCTAACACTGCACTCAACTGATGAGTATATCCCTTTGACAGCGTTGAAGATTTTACCGTTAAGTCCATATTTTCCAGTTTGCCCCACAGTCTTCTTCTATCAATTGTGTCGTGCGCCTTGGAGAAGTCAATGAATGCGGCAAAAAGTTTGTTGGTTTAGGCTCTTTCTTGTCTCTACTATTGTGGTCAGTGTGAGATGATCAATGCAGCTGCGTGATTTTCGAACCCATTTTGTTCATCATGCAGAATTCCTGTTTCTTCAGCCCATGTTGAGATTCTTGTATTCAAGACTGAACAATACACCTTGTACATTGTGTAAACATACCTGTCCTGTGAGATATAGTGATAGCTGCTAATTGCTGCACTTTTGTGGTTGGGCTGGGCGCTGCTACTGGTGGCGTCTGGCGGCAATAGCTGGCTGCTCGGTTGTGCACAGCAAGTGACGTTGAAGTTCTGTGCTTGAATCGGACACCCGCTGTGCTGGGAGTGGCTTGTGGCGCTAATTGCTGCACTGGGTGATGTGGCTAGTCGGTGTCGGTGGTGAACCCCCCTGCTGGGCGTCGGCTGCTTCCTTGGTGATTTTGTCTTTGTTGGATGTTGTGCGGCAATGGGTTGAAATTCTCTGCTGGGATCGGACGCCTACTGGGTTGAGAATTGTCGTGGCCCCCTGCTGATTTTGGCGTGTGCCGGGCGGCGGGTGTTGGCAGTGTTGGTGGTGGTTTATTGACGCTTGGTGGGCGTCGGGAGATGTCGCTTGAACACCTGTTGGGCGTGGGGAGTCGCTGCAATCGGCTTTTGGATGGCGATCGAACATGCCTGTTGTGTCCCTGCTGGGCTGCGGGCGTTGTCTTTTTACTTTGTGGCTTTCTGTCTGAAGTATATCAGACTGGTGGCGTGGGGATTTGCTGTCTGCTATTGGTGAGATTGGACGCCTGGTGGCGTTTGGACACCTGTTAATCGGCGTCGCGTTTCGTAGTAGATAATAATGGGAGAGCTTGCTTTAATGTGGGTTTAATTAGGAGACTATTATATGGTCAGAAGAACAGCTTACCTTGCATAACTGTAGTGATGGTCTTGGATGGAGGTTGCTATACCAGACGACTCATCACTGGTGAATGCCGGCCAGACGTGATGGCGTCTTTGGGCGTGGCTCTGGGCAGACGCACGATGTGATTCCGCCGTTTCTCTGCTCCACGGGAGATGAGAGTGAAGTCTCCTGTGGCCTGCATGAGTCGACGGCATCGCTGCTGTGATTATCGTCTGCTGACGCTTTTTGGCGTGGCTCTGGGTAGATGTGATTCCTCCGTTTCTCTGCTCCACGGGAGATGAGAAGTGAAGTCTCCTGTGGTCTGCACGAGTCGACGGCGTCGCTGCTGTGATGATCGGCTGTTGTCGTCTTTGGGCGTGGCTCTGGGTAGACGCACGATGTGATTATGCTGTTTCTTTGTTCCACGGGAGATGAGAAGTGAAGTCTCCTGTGGCCTGCACAAGTCGGCGGCGTCGCTGTTGTGATTATCGTCTGCTGTGACGATTAAATATGATCTGCAAATAGAGATGAAATGAGATGAAAGGTCGTGACAATCCCTACATCTCCTCCATTGTGGAACTGATAAATACACTTCTGTATGGTAGCACGTTTATTCTATCTCTGCCGTCGTGGCATCCCTCGGCTCTCAGCTAGCGTCCCTTAGACTCTAGCTCTCGCTGTGCTCATGCAGTGTGGCGGTGACTCATTAGTCCACGAGGGACTGTGAACCACTTCAACCCAACCGCACGGTGTCCATTGACGCAGTGCTCTGCCGCCATCCTCTGCCGACCAACAAGGACTCAATGCGTGAGGCTTCAGTGACCAATGTAACGGACCCCGCCGTCCATGGCCCATGTCATCCTCATCCCGGTGTCTGCGACCCAAACTGTGACTCCCGATACAACTCACTGAATCAAAAAAAGGCTTGATTCTCATTACACCGACACCACAGCCTGGCTTCTCGCACCCACCTCTGACTAATCTGAACCTACTATCTGCATTCTCCCGCATGGTGACAGAACAAGCGACCGCACTCGCCGGCCATCGCTTCGCCACTAGATCCTCGCACTCAATCTCGTTCCCATCGATGCCAACTGATGCACTGCAGGTGCCACATATCACGTCGCACTTTAGTTGCTCCTTGTGACTTATACCACCGCTCCCTTGCGGCCCCATCGCCGCTAATCCAATCGCGATTACTCAGCGATAATCACTGCTTGCCTTCTGCAGTTTAGCGCGACTCCACTTCCCTCTCCCCCAAGTTTCATTACAAAACCCACGGCATAGGAAGAAAACGAACTGGATGTCGCTGAAATGTTCCATTCCTACATGAAACTTCCATCAAGTATAAGGGAAGTCGCGGTCATAAAACTGACCATTCGCTTCCAAATTCCTCGTCTAATCGATCGCACTCCAATACTCCACGAATCGCGTCATGCGACGGGCAAGCAAATTCGCAGAGTGCGAAGTATCTTCCACCAACAAAATCTCCCCTCGCGCCGACTTAAAAGCCGGTTTGAGTCGATTCGTATTGACCCATTGTTCAATCATCGGTTTGCAGCCTCTCTTGACTTTCGGGGTGTGGGCAGGCTCACGAAAAATCCGGATCTTGACCACATGATCATTACCCACGGCAATAACCTCATGCGGCCCGGTCCACGGTCCTGACTGCAACTTGTCGCGCCCAAGAGGTGGCGAAAACATCAGTACCTGATCGCCAACTTTGTATTCCCGCGGCTTAGCCGCCTTATCCTTCTGCGCCCGCTGAATCTCCACCGCTCGTCCTGTAACCTCTCGGACTGTCTCAGCCATCTGCATCGCCAAATTTCGTTGGTGAAAAACATAGGCCGAGTAACACTGCGGCACTGCTCTATCGTCACACCCATACATCAAGTCAATTGGGAGTCGGGGTCCGCGCATTGGCTGTAAAACAGCCGTTGCGGCGTGAATCCAGTACTTGCATGCGGGGTCGCGTTGTATGCCATAAAGACGTATGGCAGCAACTCGTCCCAATTTTCCTTATCGTGAACACTCAGCGCTCTCAATATGGCTTTTATTGTTTTGTTACTGCGCTCTACCATCCCATTGCTCCAAGGAGCATAGGCGGTGGTCCTGGTTTTGTGTATTTTTAAACATCCGGCACAGTTCCTTCATGAGCTCATTGTCAAATTCCGTCCCTTGATCGCTGTGCAGTCGCTCCATTACACCGTGTCGCGCAATGTACTCCCGAAAGAGAACATCCACCACGGCTTCCGCTGTCTTTTGGGTTAACGTGTACAACTCCATCCTCTTGGAGAAGTAATCCTGAATGACACAAATGTATTTGTGACCAGCTGGAGTCTCGGGCAATGTCCCTTGAGGTCAATGCCCACACGTTCGTGGGGAAACCCACATATTCGTGCTTCATCAACGGCTTCCCTCCCCCAGCTCCGGTCTTATTCTTTTTGGGCAAGTCAAACATGCCCGACACATCAGTCTCACATCCTCCGTCATGCCTGGCCACGTGAAACGCCGCCGCAAGAGTTCATAGGATGTTCATAGCCGAGATGACTTACGCTATTCACATGAACACAACGCCATATGCTCTTGCACCAGGCGACCGCACTAATCGTACTTGTACACGCTCCACGGGCGTGCCCTTAGTATGGATCACTTTGTCCATTGACCACACCCCATCCGCCCATTTATACAGACTGCTCCACCAGCGACAATACGCCTGTACCTCGGGACATTCCTT
>JAGTTF010001233.1:15370-42997 GCA_019095985.1 Streblospio benedicti | reverse complement strand
ATTATGTAATTACAATGTATTATTGTTACATTGTATCATTTTCTACTTAAACCTATTATTTCCTATCATAGCAATTTAAATTGATTACATTGTATCAACCCAGGTAAATTGTTAAAATTATGATATTTTTAATTATAAATCGTCATATGCTTAATAACTCAGCTGTAATTAAGTTAAATGATTACACTTACATTATATATGTTTTAAAGTAAACAGACAATAGTATGCATTGTAAAAACTGTTAGTTAAAATCTTATATTTCATAGTTATATAAAAAAATATATCAATCAGAAAAAAGCAGACGGCTATTTAAAGGCCATACTTATTTAAAGGGGTGTAGCGAATACTGCAAGCAATTATCAGCTACTGATGACCTATTTATCATCTTCAGATACAGTGCAAACTCTTAAAGATGCCATATGTAGTATTATTGATGTATTTATCCGATTTCTTTATCTAAAGATCATGTGAATTAGTTAATTGTATGGATTAGCTTCATAAAGTCTAGTATCTTGGCAGTTTAGTTCAATTGACTATTGTTAGATATAACCTTACTTAGTTAGAAATCATTTGCTTATAAATTATTACTCTATAACTGTTGCATCGTTATATGTTGTATTGTATGGATGTTCACACATATTATTTTAATTAGTTTAGGGAATCAGTTACGTAATATTGTAAGTTTAAAATTTAGTATGTTTAGTAGTTTAGTTTAATTGAATATTGTTAGAAGTAATTTTACTTATTGTTATATGTCGTATAGTATGGATGTTAAAAGATATTATTTTTAAATAGTTAAGAAAATCATTATTTGGTAGTTTAGAAAAATCATTTAAGGTTGTAGTATAAATATATAATATTAAGGTTCGATATACAAAATGATTAGATTAGTAAGTAAAATATTAGAAATAATTCACCTTCAAACAAATATTGTAATTAAAACTTAGTATGACCAATGAGATCGGTCATACATGTTAAACATTTATGCAAATGTGAATTACAAAGAAAAAGATTTAAACAAAATGACAGAATTAACAACAGGAAAGAAAACAACAAACAAGCAGGATCAACAACAACAGCAGCAACAACAACAATAACAACAATAGCAGCAACAAAACAACAACAACAGCAGGACCAACAACAACAACAACAATAGCAGCAACAACAAACAACAGCAGCAACAACAATGACAACATGAAGCAGCAGCAACAACAACAGCAACAACAACAACAGCAGCAGCAACAACAACAATGACAGCACAGAAACAACACCAACAACGACAGCAAAGCAGCAGCAACAAAAACAACACAAATATAGCAACACCGTCGACAAGCAACAGCCAAACAGCAACACATACAGCAGACAAAATTCCCCAACGACATGCGACATGTGAATACCAACCAGCAAATCTACAAAATGTACTTCTCAACAAATAATTCCGTGCAGAGGCACTTGTGGCATCACCATAGATTCCCACCAAAATAGCCGTGTTTCATAGGCAGTCGGATGGACGCAACTTTTTTTCACCTGCCGATGAAAAGCGGGACTGCAGACCCCTGCCGAGGCAGCGATAGACAAAGGGCGTAAACAGCGATAAACTTACTTCTAACTGCATGCCCGCTGCCAAAATTTGAACTACGGGTGTCATATTCTGACAGCAGCCATCGACCAGGTTTAAAGCCAAGCGTGTATGCTGCAAAAGGCCGGCGGCCCGTGCAATCACACTCCTCGTCAGCATTATCTCAATACTTCCACGGAGACCACATGGGTAAGCCGCAAAACGCCTGCCCTAGTCAAAATGAAGATTCTAACTTCGTTCCCCACAAATGCCCTACAAGGATCTGACACCAAAAACTCGTCACACAAAACCAATCATCAAATTCAAAAAAGCGACTACGAAATGCAACCATCCCAGCCTTTCAAGAGGATGAGAGCCCTTCAAGTTAGACCTTCTCCTCAGAATTGTGGACCAAGGATGCCACAATTCCGCGGGAAACAACTCTGACTGGTATCAGCCGCAGCTATGGTAGCAGACTACTAATTGTTAAGTTACCGCGCAATTCAACAAAACCATTTCATCACCGATAAGGTTTCACAATCATCTCAATCGGCTACAACAGGTTATTACACTCCGCAACTCTGCGATTTCATCTAGCTGTGACTACGAAGACTGCGCTGCAATAGCCGAATGACTATATGTTATTGCTACATTGTTTATAAATTAATGTAAAAATCAATCAACGTATTTGAACGTGCCAGATCTGAATTACTGTACGTATTCAACAAATCTTTTGGATGACTGTTTCTCATAACTATAATTAAAGTATGGTAAATTTTAAAATGATAATAACATGACTTGGCTTAAATTCTATATAAATAATGATATAAGGATCTATCATCATAAAATTCTTATCTATGTTATAAAAAAAGCCATGCCTAAGATTGTAATAATATTTGCGCACTTATATATATTGTTTGTGAACTATAAGTGGGTTTTTGGCTAGACGAATGAGGAGGAATCCATTGAATGTCACAACTTTATTAGTCCTTTAAAACGTTAGTGTTCGCTACCTTATATTTAACTATTGTCCAGAATCCGTGTACGAGATATATAAACACTTAAACTAAGAGAATAATACGCGGAACTATTGCAAGGGGAGGTACACACTGACGGCTACGAGGCTCTCAATTTGCACATTACATGAAGTCTGACCAGCACAGCCAGAGTCAACGAGAGCCCGGCAGTCGTACTGAGTAAGCGCGCTCGCTGGCTTTTATGCTAGCGGGCAGCCGCTAGGTGGCGGGTTGGAGGCGGCCTCCGCGGCTTCCGAGTTGGCTAACCGCGGCAGTCGGCCGCGGGGAGTGACCCTTATTTGTATTCTAGGGGATACGCGAGAGGTGAGTCATGTCCAGGGACCTGTGCTAAGTTGGGCACACGCGTATACGACAACCCTTCTGTTTGCGAGAATGGAAGTCCATTCTAAGAGAAACGTACAGCGCGTGCCCAACCCACAGACTCGGGGCACAGCAAACTCCGCGCACCCCTATGGCTATTGTACTATTGATTATTTAGGCAGGTCAGAACCACTTTTTAATGAAAAACTAACCGATGTCGGAATTATTATTATGGGGTTACATATGTCGATTCATCGGTGCGGACCTCCATGTGCGGGGTGAGTAGTTACCCGCATCACGTTACAAACCTAACTGGGCTCTGCCTGCATATTCCCTAACATCATGACCTGAGGTCCTTATTACCTTATACAATAAAATTTAAAATTGTATTACACGCTTTATGTATATATATAGATATAGTTCATATTTGGATTCTGGACACCCTAAACAGTGCTTATTATTATACTAATTACATCACCACTTGGTAGCTGGGTTAGTATTTTATGTACACGTCCTCCTCGAGTCCAACACTAAATTTGGAATACGGCCCTAATATGGCTCGAGAAAGGCAACAGTTAGTACCCTATGGTTAGTTTGAAAGAAAAACAGGGGATTCTATCACCAAACCGTGTATCCTTCACTTAGGTATGAGTTAAAGTCACATGAAAATTGTTGTATATATATATAAGAGTTCACTGAGGCACTGGAATGCAGCCGCCACGCCTTATATGGATTGATATTGTCTCTTGTTCTTTCGTTGTTGATCTCACGTTTTCAGGACAACCAAGTTCATTTCCCAACCCACCACCTTGCTGTTCGTTCATGGCCTCGTCTGATGTCATCTGTAGGTTCTTTTGTCCTTATATGGCAAGGCATGGTGCTCCCGCTTATAGGGTTTTTTTTTTTTTTTTTTTTTTTTTGTTTCCTTTTAAGGCTTCATGTCGTTTTCTTATTGTTGATGTTTGGGAGCCGGTTCGCTAGGTTCCAAGGTATATTTTGCCCACTTTGTGGAACCTTCCAAGGATTGGGGAACTCCGGCTCATTGGGGCTTTCGTGATTGCTTTTAGTCTTCTATGATTATCAGTTAATGGTTTTCTGTTGTATACTTTAGTCTTCTATGGTTATTGGTTATTAGTCTTCTGTTGTATACTTTAGTCTTCTATGGTTATTGGTTACTAGTCTTCTGTTGTGTACTTTAGTTGGATGTCAGGGTCTGGGTTGAGCTTTGATGAAGTTATGCTGATGGTTGCGTTATGTTTGCCTTCTGTCAGGACACTCGTCATTCTAGGTGTGGTATTTGTATATCTGTGGACGTTATGTTCCACTTGTTGCTTTTAGTATGTTGACGGGGTGTTTTTAAGGTTTCTTTGTCTTTATCATCTCTCCGGGTGGTGGTGAGTTTAGAATACAACTGGTTGCCTGATTCGTGAGCGTTGAATGGCTGCTTTGGCGTGGTAGGGTGGCTGGTTCCGTCGTGGCGCCTCAGGGATGAGTTCTACAACATATTTGAACTAAGTGTGGTTATATACAGTTTAGTTAATACACGATTTGGGTGATATCGTATTTATTGTACTTTACAAAATAAATAGAAATTTCTATATTACTGTCTCAACTTTTAAAATCCTTAGTTTTACTGTTTTACTACTTTTAACCTTTTAAAATTCTTAGTATACAATATCCTTAGTATATGATATTATTCTGCTTTCTGCGTTCATTAGTTCATTATTGACCCTTCTGTTTGCGAAAATGAGGGTACTCATTTTATTCTTTATCCACAACAGCAATATAAAATGCAAATCATTTATAGTCAAACCACCGCAAACCAAATAGCATATGAATAAAAACCACAAAATCATGCTCATGCATGCAACCATCAAACAAAATTATTTACACGTAATCGCACGGATATTAGGAGATCCTCACGCAGGTGAAAGGGGCTTCAAGCCCCGCCTGAGTGAAGCGACCCAATCTAGGAACGTACTGGCAAAGCACTGGAAGTGATTCGCATACCGTGGCGCACCGTACGTGGCCATCACGAACGCCCTACGCTCATCGACTAGTTACCCTACCGCAATGATTAGAATGCCTTTATACCACTATACCGTGTGTAAGCGGCGGCTATCTACATTCAGACATTCAGTCCGAGCTACATAAAACTAAATATACAATTTGTACAATAAAACTAAGACACATCACGAATCACTAATGTCCATTAAGAGGACGCCGATACGTCATGCACGGTGTGCGCTATTGATTTTAGTTGGTTAAAAACGCAATCGGCGCCGTACGCAGAGTCGTACAAGCGTATAGCTGCCAATAGATGGCGACGTATTCTGACAACAAATTGGGCGATGGCTGGGGTTATCCCTACTTTGTCTATAGCTCCTTGAACGTAAGGTGTGGCGCAGCGCGGACACTTTCCTTTCCGCGTACAATATCGGGAATTCCAGGGGTTAACGGAGGGTTCCAGGGCACAGTCACGGACATGCAGACATGGTCGCTTACTTTTGCTCTTATGGGGGCACACCCAACACTTATAAACGAACTCATAGACACAACCTCGATGTGCCGTTGCGAGGCAGCAGGGCATAACGTCCACGGACAAGCTTGATGAATGGGTGTCTGGGTGAAACTTACTCAACGGGCCATCGCAGAACACGCATGAGCGTGATTTGGCGGCTCCGTGCATCAGGTATTGTCCTTCCCAGAAAGCCGATTCCATGGATTGAAACTCCCGCGCCCGCTCCCTACAGCTTTGAATATCACTGGGCATATCATTGCACCACTCAACACTGCCAATGCCGTATATAGTGTGTGAGCTTAATTTGGCACTCCGATGCATGATAAGGTCTTTCATGTGTCCCCATGGAGTCACTAATCCCAGTTGTATGGTTTGTAGCAGCCGTAGGAAACGGAACACGTTGGTATCTGTGCATAGATTCTTTACTGCCCATACTATTAAATACTCGGACCATAGGAGATTAGCCACATGCAGGAATTCCCCGATTCTTCGTTCCAGGAAGGGGGAGAAGGGGTAGTCGGGGAAGGCGTTTGAGGGGTCACTGGTTAAGATTCTACACGCACACATAAACACGGACATATCCAATGCTATGACGGGCCTACGGAGGTCATGTAGGAGGGTATTGCTAGGGCTTGGTGTGTTGACAGCTGGTGACGTATTGTACAACGGAAAATGCCGCGCCGGGTGTCCGAACGGGAGTACTACGTCGGGTTTTGCTACAGATACTATGTCACACAACTTAGCCGTTCTTCCTGACGTTGTCAAATTAGAGTGGGCACCATGCTTTTGTTTGTGCCCCATGTAAACAGGCACAGGAATGTGTAATTCGTTTTTCCTGTTATATTTTAGCATTGCAGCGAAGAAACCTGACCGGCTGGCCATCCGCTTGAGTTCTTTCCGGGAGGCGTAAAATTCGAACGGTGCGGAAGTGTGACATAGGCCTAACCAACGTCCAAAAGCCTCATCGGAGGTAGTTTTTGAAGTCAAGGTGTTAGGTCGACAGAATGTTATCATTGCCCAGTGCCATTATGATTACCTCCTTCGCGTTCGCCCTATGTTGTGCAGGTGTAATTTTGCCGCCTGGAGCTGAAATTCTCAAATGTACATTCATGATTAGATTTGTGATGAGCTGTGTCTTTATGTACTGAAAATAAAATACGAGTCAGTTGCATTTGCGCGGATATAGCCGTATAACCTGTTCATATGTAATATGGGGCCCCGCATCAATTAGCCAATTTTAACTTATCTTTTTATTATCAATACCTTGACTGCAACATGTTGGTTTCAGTCTGTTTGTGCCTTGTCAAAATTACAGTGGGGGAAAAAAGGGGTGTAGGGTTCTGTCAGATTGTCATGTGTGTCGTTATAGTCATCTGTCTCTGTCACTACTTTGTGTATCGCTTGAGGTGCTTAACTGTTACAACTCACGAGGCAATCGTATGCCTATTTTATAAATCGTCCGCTAATGTCTGTCCATAACTAAAATGCTTATCACAATGTGTTTCGGTGTGTAGTGGACAGAGAAGTACTGCCATATCATGAAAAGTATGGCAGGAAGGTCACATGAGGCTGCTATCATCTAAAGTTATCTTTTGCTTTTTGTCTACTATTCTACTAGTTCCGGAAACATCGTGAAATCACAGCTTTCCCCGGGGTAGTGTGGAGGAGGCGCCCTCGTGGAGTAAAGGGGCTGGGGCGTAAGTATGCGTTTCCTTCGTAAATGCGCGTTCTCGATCGGTTCATACGTTCACGCACACACCATGGGTCCCTCCACGGTCTATGCGTGCTTCACTGCTTCACTGCTTCTCGAATGATTGTTCTCCACTAATGATACGCTTTCCACTTAAGCGTTATTCCGAAGACATGTCTTATATCCCTACACATTTATGTGATCTCTACCACAAATAGGCCCAGCTTTGGCGCGAGTGTCACCACTACCAACCCTGTGGAGTTCATGTTTGTCACACATATACAAAAGAAAAGTGTTTGGCGAGCTGGGTAAATGGTCATTACATATTGGCCAGATATGAAACATCAGTCATCCCTGCTCTACAGAAAATTTTGTTACATCACTAATTTTACATATATGAAGTACCACAAGGCAATAGGCAGCATGATCAACTGCGTTTTGGCTGGCGTACGCTGGCGTTATATGTGGTTTCGATCGCTGATGTATAGGGCGGAATTAAACGGAATGCCACACGTAACATTCCGTAGGGGAAATTGGCACCACTCTGTGAAATCATATGATTGCTGATTGGAGACCCTGCTGGTCTGCTAACGTTGTACGCCCGGTTACCCACGTCGTGTGATTTTGTGACCTTCAAGTACCGTGGGTAACATGCTCTCTGTAAATAAGTGAGGTAAATGTATATTTGTAGAAAATGTATAAACGAGGACCCCTACTATTGAACTATTGTCGTTACTGTATACCATAAGCGTTGCTGCAAATCGATCAGGCGTCAATATGTATGTCTCGTACACGTAGAATTCAAGTATAAAAATAAACATCTATAAAATCATATGTATAGTCATTCTGAATATAGCTGATAGCATGGCTCGTAAGTGTGAGCCTCCTATAGTCAGGTTCTGTATACAGATCACTCCAGTCCATCCTGTACGCATAAAATCTAAATATAAAAACAAACATCCACAAACTCACATGTATAGTCATTCATCACATGAATCTGCAGACGTCCATCTCCGTATCCAGAACAGAAGGGTTAGATAGATCACCCTGGCCCAAATGCCACTTCCTAGAAATACTGATTCTAAGGGAGAAAGGTCCAGGGCTTGTAAATCAATTTAAGTGTTCGGGAGCATCACCCAAGAACAATTGTAATTTGACATGTGTAGGAGAAGTTCATATGATCATGTGTCTAAAACAATGCATGTATTACCATCCGAAATGTAACCCATTTGAATCTCCAATAGATGTATAGTCCCAACTATTTGACTCAATGGTTGTCTCATCAAGGCTGCATGATTTGTAGTGTGGTGTATACGGAATAATGACACACCGAAAAAGCTACATTTACGCTTTCCCAATATGTCATTAAAAGTAGCACACCGAAATGCACGTTATATGGTGAACTAGGTGGATATCCCGAAGACATCTTATCAAACGTACACTAAACCTCCTTATTCAATATATATATGTCACTACTAAGGTGGCATAGAAACGACACCATCAAACCCAACCGGTCGTCACGTATAAAACTCTGACGGCCAATACATTTAATAGCATCACCTCCACAGTGTTGTCTCAGAGGTTGTTGAGTAAACGTATGCCCGAGTGAAGGTGGGCGCGAGTCTTGTCCAGCTGACCGTGATGTGTGGTAACAATGAACATCTATATTCACTACAAGATGCTGATGCAATGTTTGGCACTTTTGAAAGAGAGAAAATCCCTGTAAATGACAATGTGCAGTAAGTAGTTACATCCTAAACCATCACCCGGTTAAATCTTGTAGTAAGCCTAACTCAAAGCCGTGTCATCCTTGACTCATACGTATTACTCATATACACATCTAAAACTCAATCAGGGATATCAAAATGAGACACGTCTATTTTTGCCGACACTGTAGGTCATGGCATGTAAACATCTTGATTAACGTTGTCTCTTTGTTCATTCCATGTTAGTGACGTCAATACATCTGGAGTTAATCCGCGACCCTGTATGTTCAAGTTCACGCACCGAGATTAACCTCGTAAAATTCATATATATAGGGACACGTTGACAATTCCCTGTGTTAGTACTTCAGCAGGCTATGCACTTAATTATCGTTATTGAGGATAGTGTGAAAAGGTACCATGGTCACAGGGGGTGAGTGCCATGTGTGTGTGGTCTGACAAGCAACATAAATCCATGCAATTGCTCACACATGTATAGCGTGTAACTTCAAAATGAGATGGGGCAAGGTAAGCCACCTTCCAGGTTCGAACTCAGCCAACCAAAACCAAGTGGGGTTATAGATGGGGAAGTGGGCTGTCGCGTGTTTCAATGCCGCCATTCATAATGACGCGCAATAATCAGGTTGCAAATATCAGATGGCTCATCAAGGTTAAACGCCACGCTTAACAAGTTATCATTGGTGACCTTGTATTATATTGTTGATGCGATAATACGGTCAGCCCAGCCATACAGATGACCACTGTTCAAAACATCAGGCAATTGAAGAGGGAATGGTACAGGTTCGTATTTCCAACATAAAAGTCATGTCATACAATATCGTATGATTGAGAGAATTTACTCGAGTGTGGACAAAATTGAAACAGCATCAGTTTGGGAGTATAATTACCCATATCTCATATCTTTTAGTGTAAATTAATATATATAAAAAAAAATGGCATGGGATTTCGTATGAAGGTCAGATACACGAGCCCGGGAGTACATTTCATTCCCAAATGTGTTTTGACGGTGATTGCCAATCGTTCCGTGATATCAAAACAAAACGGCCCATACTGATATACGTATGGTTTACAGGTGGTCGCTATACGCCAGGTTGAGGGCGATGGCTATAGGCTTTGGCCTTGACCGCCTTCTCATGACCTCGCATCGGGCCGGTGTCCGAGCGGGATGCGCCAGTTGACTCAAGCACATCTGCGGCCTGTTAAGTCCTGTGCCTTGTTAGCTAAACGACTTGTTTATAGGTGGAAAAGGCTATTAGGTCTGCAAGTGGAGGTCAAATACATTGTATCAGTCGCACAGGTTGTGTTATTCGTGCGGGTTTTATCCGCTGCTTCCAATGTTAATATTATCATGCTTGTAAAGCGCACGTTTTGTGGTGGTATGAAATAGTAAAAGAAATAAATGTAGACATAACATTCAAAAGGTCTTAAATTAAAGTGTTCTCACGTGCGGGCTTCAGAATAAATTCATCAGAGCGCGCGACCTCCATATGCAGAATACCTCTCCTGTCCTGGCGATTGATCAAAACCCGACCACGAATGCTAGCTACAACCAGCCATGAGCTTCCCACAATTCCCTTCATAATGATGTTTGTAACTGCAATATATATATTGCCTCTGCTATACCACGTCGTCTGCCATTTCGACGTATATCACCGTTTTAACGGCTTTTATTCATACAGCATGGAAATCAGCCGTCAAACATATATCTATAAATCAAACATTCCAGAGCAATTTTACGTGCACCCTTTAGACTAGTCGGATTTCACAAAAAAAGCCTCTAGAAAAGATCTTGAGGCATTTCAGACTAAAAGTTGCCAACTATGTTTTCTGAAGTAAAATTATGTGCTGAATCCATTTTTGGTGGTTGGCAAGCTGAATTTTCACTTTGAAGGGCTCAAAATGGGCTTTTTCAAAATGGCCGCCGCCGAACACTAAAATCCGTGTACATAATGTTTCACCAATTTCTTTATAAAAAGATTTCATCAATCTATACAATTCAAAACATGTTGTGTCATTATATTAGATAATCATCTACAAAATAAGGTGTAATTTTTTAAGAATCGAAGCAATAATGAGTGAGAAAATCAAAAGTTTAATAGAATCGTAAGAGAAAAAGCGTTCACAGTCCCCTTAATATGGATTTAAATCGCATTTACTGATAGTAGGATCTATTAATGATTGAATAGTATATGAACACCTTGCATGGCCACTGTGTTTTATGGGGCATTCAGAAATTCAGAACACCTCGTATTTATGGCAAACACGAGTTCATGAGTGGTGAAAACGGTTCGAAACAAGTTTATCTCGTGTTTACCACTGGTGAACTGGGAGCTGAAGGGATCACTATGAGATACGTGTTTGGTGCGCATGCACACTGACGACAAAATGGCGACGCCCATAAGGTTCTTCTAATATCGCTGACAGTTTCTTAAAATATATTCATAACACCTGGTTAAAAAGTCTACCAATATAATACCAAATGAATAAGATTGATAGATATATATATAAAACCATTCATATATATGTACCCTTAGGCAATCCTTTTAAACAGATGTATTTCCCACTTGTTAGGAGGTATCGAATAGCCAAAACTTCGTAGCTATAACTTGTCCCTCTAATTTACGAACTCACGAGTTGTTCTGTATGCACCATTATACAGTTAGTAGATGGAAATGAATAAATATTATGAAATAGTTTTTAGAATAGTTTTATACAAATCAGTTGAATGTACAAAAAATTCAAGTAGATATGGTATACTAACTATTTAAGTTGCTGCCCTCATCAACTATCACGCAGCAGTCAGGATAACCTGAGTGAACAATGAACCTAGATTATGCATGCATATTTCAGTAGTTATCCTGTGTAATGCACATCATTAAATCATCAATTATTAAATGTTTGTTGTATTTGTTTTCAGCAATCGCTGGGCATAAACAGCAAATATAAAAACGAACAGTTATATTAAGAACTAAACATTGAATGATTTCTCCTGTTCCTGATCACCAGTTTTATTCCCATATATGTTATGAACACTTGACAAGTTTTCTCTAATAAGATAAAAACTGCATGGGTAAAACACATTGGAAAAAATACCTTGAACCACAAGTATTTTGGATCAATATTTGTATAAACATTGTAATGTTTGCTTTTAATTACCAGTTTTGTCAATTTACGTTTGTTTCTCTAAAACCTTCAATAATAAATAAAATGGATTTCACCAACCTGGGGCTGTTATCCAATTAGCTCCATTTAGGCCAACTTTACATGAAGCAGGTGAAGTTGAGAACAGTTTTTGTCATTTTTGTAACAGGATTTTACAACCATATCAGGATATTACATCTACAAAATATCATTCTGTTCTTAATATAATGCTCGCAAACCTACCGATTCAAAGGTGTGTATTGTCTGTCATGTTAAAAAGAAAGAAGGATCCTCTTTCGAGAGGATCTTTTTTGAACGAGATGGTCCCAAATGGTTCAAACTTGTTATCCTACAGTCTGAAATAATTGCTGCTAAAAATTAGGTCTGCTACCGATGTATTGAAAAAGAAGGATGAGAAATGATGATATTGGTCGTGTTGCAAAAAGAAGGATGAGATGGTATACTGTCTCGGGTTATTAGCTAGACTCTAATGGAATTAAGACTTCTACAACCTACTGAGGAGTTGAAGAAAAACTTTAACTTCTATGAGGCTTTGCACCCATCACAATATGATAACTTTATACAGGCAGTGTTTGCCGTCTGTAAAGAGGAGTCAGTAGATGAGGCGCAGGAAGATGAACAATTGAAACACAACCAACAAAACTGCAAGCCCCATCCAATGCCATATAAAATTGTCTTATGACATACAGAAACTCTGTTGTATGAAAATTCAGCTTTCTATTGACTCAGAAAATGCAGTACTGGGGGAAGAGAATAGAAAAGCAACCAAAGAGATTTATGGACAAGAGGAAACTTAATGTAATGACAGAGCTATCAGATCCTGAAGACATAACCAAGTTGGCACAGCATATGCAGGAAAGAATGCAGATGATGGAGTCACCACTAACTTATGATGAGTTCGAACTTGTCAATATCTAACTATGGCCCGTCTGATTGCCTTCAACAGACGCAGACCTGGCGAGGTACAGGTGATGAAGTAAGTAACCATTCAGTGCTACATAATAAGCTGTATTCATGTTTTTAACTATGCTCACATTTTTCTAATGTTTCAATATCGGTACTCACACACCATGATAGTGGCACATACTGATACAATGAGAAAAAATGTATGATTTATTTTTCAGAATGGTGCAGTGCAAGAAAGGACAAAGGGTTTTGAAAGGTGTACATCAGAGTCTAATCGATCAGCTGGATCCGGTTGAGAAGCAACTGGTTGCGTTCAGGAGGTTATAGAAATAAGAGGCAAAGTAAGTACAGTAAAACCTCCAATTAAGACCATCTCTCTAATGAGACCACCTCTATAATGAGACCACTTTTCCGGGTTCCAAAACTTAATATAGTTACCAAAGCTAACCTCTGTATAGAGATAACCTCTCTATTGAGACCACATTACACTGGTCCCCAAAGGTGCTCATAATAGAGAGGCTCTACTGTATGCGTCCCTTGCCTCAGCATCTTAGGGCGAAAGCCATGTAATCACTTCATTTGTATGTCAGTATGTATGTATGTCTGTGAACAAGCTACAGCGTTCACCAATGAACTGATTTTTTTGTTCACACTTTACACAACTATGAGGTATGAAGCGACACTGAAGTGATTTGATTTTGGGTGGCACTCTGCCAAATAAATTTTGTTTTCCACACAGCCATTTATGGTCCATTTTGGACATTTTCTGCAGTATCTTTAATATTGCTTGGATGGACACATTCAAACTTTGTACAATGCTTACATGGCTCGAGCCCATATATCACATGGATTCACTTTTGCACTTCGCCAATTTAAGTGTGCTTTCCAGAAGGCAATTTTATATCATTTTTGCCATTTTCCTCAATAGATTAAATAAAGCTTGAGCCCTGAGCTCCAAATTTTGATACAATACTCACATACCTAGTCGCCAGCATCAGTGTCCAATTTTGGCACTTTGCCAATCAAAGTGTTCTCTCCAGAAGGCCATTAGTGGTCAATTTCGGGATTTTTTAGCTTGACACATGACAAGATTATGGGGGGGTGACCACCACCACCTACGTTAAACTTTGGCCATTTGCTAGCTAAATGAAAGAACTCCAGAGAGCACAACATTGTGTAACAGTTTGTAAACATTTAATTAAAAAAACTTTCTTCAATACTTTCAATACATTTTCAACCGCTGACCTCCAAATGAGTCAAAATCTTCAAACTTGGTTGACTGTTTACATTCATCGAGACCATGAGCAGTTTTCAATTTTGGCTGTTTTGCTAAAAGTAAAGTGTATGTTCAGGCAGCCATTCTTTTAAGATTTCACTTGAACTTGAACTACAGCCTTCATGATTTATTGAATAATTTCATCACCCATATGTCAACGTTGTTTAGTGGCGCTGTGTTCTTTGAACACCTTTGATCTAGTTTTAGGCATTGATCACCTACGATTTTCTATTGGAACTTTAGGTCCTGACTAAAAATAACTTCATCTCCTCTTTCAGAAAGACAAGAAAGTGCCTACAATTATTCCACCAGATTGTATCAAACCCATGCAGTATATCAACAACATTAGCTCAGTTCTACATTCGGTCGTTCTCTCCTATGTATTCGCATCAAATGCACATAAGAAATTTACAGTGTTAATGTTATTCAATTAAATCACATATGGATGTATGATGATTTCTCGTAACTTTCAATTCTGTCTTTAGTTTTCAAGTACTCAACAAGAGCTTGATTACATACTTCTTAAATTTACCATTCCGGCAGGAACAGTGCTTTGTGGATATCATGCGTTAAAGTTGGCTGTACAAGGCTGTCCCGATCTAAGCACACCTGATCTTTTGATTGCAACTGCTATGCTGTAGATGATGATGGCCTGTGTTACTCAGGTAAGCCTACGTTTTGTGCAAATTGTGCAAAATGCAGATTTGTAATAATATCATTCATAACTATGAATTAGACTGTGAATGTCATGATCTGTGGGATTTCAGGGGTCAATCAGGATTCTTTCAGTTTTAAATAAATATATTTGAAAGAATATAAAAAAATTCTCTTGATTTTACAGACATTGGCCATCAGCCCAACAGATGAGGACACAAGTTTTTGAATCACTTGCGGCATACTTTTTGATGTTCATCGAGATTATTATAAGCCATAACACCACAATAGGTGAACGCCTCGACATTGCAAAACTGTTGCTTATCCAAGAATAATGTATCGATAAAATGATTGAAACACACATTTGGTTGCCGGATACGGAAGTAGTTCCTTTATTATCTCGTTCGTCACATAAATATACATTTAGCGGGAACGTCACGAGGACGTTGTGTAATGCTGGACACGACATCCCTCTAATCTAGATATTTAATTGCATCAATTAACATCAATTAACACCATCAACTTTAACATGAAAACTAATTGTTAATAGTACATATTTACTCAAAAATAGTCAACATAACATTTCCAAGTCAATCTTAATCATGGGCTTAGTTAATCATTGGTTTAGTTACATGTATTTCCTTAGTGGCATGACATTAATTAATCAAAACTATTTTACAACAAAAATAGACAGCGAAGTGTCAAACACAAATGAAGAAGTTAGAGCGGTTTGGGGCTCACTTAAATCACTGACTCTTTACATGACACTGTCAAGTAAGTTCACTAAATAAATCAGGTTTAGCGTTTGATATTCACTTCATAATCCAGATATTTCTTTGGCATTGAAATTTGTCTTTTAGGTCGGCTTTCTTCTATGTTAGGTGATGAGGCCTGTGTGGCTGCAGGTGTCTCTTTTACACATTGTTCATTGGTTTCTTGTGTCTCCAGCTTTTTCAGGTGTGTGTTGTTTCTGCTATATTCAGTTCCACTCGGTGCTTTCACTATTAGGCTATTTCCCTTTTTCTCTACTACTTCATGGGGTGTCTCACCAAAAGTGCTTGTTAATTTATCTTTCCTGTCCTGCTTCACTAGCACCACATCTCCGGGCATTATCTCAGACGGCCTTGCGTGGCGTCTTTCGTCCGCATACATTTTGTATTTTCCTTTGTTTTCAGCATCTCTGTCTCTTGCATCTCTCACTTCACTTTCAGGTCTCTCACTTATGGTTGGCACTTTTGTTCTCAGTTTTCTGTTGAACAACAGCTCTGCTGGGCTAACACCAGTAGTGGCGTGTGGTAGTGATCGGTAGGCCAACAGATACTTCTGCAATTCAGACTTCCACGGCTTCCTTTCCACCTGTGCCGTCTGTAACCTTTTCACAATTGATGAATTTTGTCTCTCCACCTCACCATTTGCCTGGGCATATCTGCTTGTTACTTTTATGTGTTGTACATTATTTGACTCACAAAACGCCCTGAATTCATCAGACTTAAATTGTGGTCCGTTGTCCGATTTTAAGGTTACAGGGATTCCGTGTCTACTGAATATTTCCTGCAGTTTTTGGATTATTACAAATGTCGTTGTCTGTCGTACGGGTGCCACTTCAATGTATCTGCTGAAGTAGTCTACGACAAC
Organism: Streblospio benedicti; assembly: GCA_019095985.1. Taxonomy (NCBI): domain Eukaryota; kingdom Metazoa; phylum Annelida; class Polychaeta; order Spionida; family Spionidae; genus Streblospio; species Streblospio benedicti. The sequence continues at coordinate 26,534 of JAGTTF010001233.1, read as the reverse complement.
TAGTAAACTGTCTCCGGATGGTAGAGGTCCTAGCAAGTCAGTTGCTACATCTTGCCATGGTCCTGGTGGAAGTTCAGTGTTTTTGATTGGTTCAGGAGGGTCAGGTTTTGAAACCATTTGACAAGCAGTACAGCTTCGCACAAATTTTTCAGCAGCGCGATCAATTCCTGGCCACCACACTTTACTTCTTAGGTTTAACTTCGTATTTACAATTCCCAGGTGTCCTTCGTGTGCTAGACTGATTGTTTGACTTCTGAGCTTTTCTGGCATTACTATTCTGGTGCCTCGCAATATCAATTGTCCATACACGCACAACTCTGTTACGATAGGAATATATGCTTTGGGTAGCTCTTTAAAATCATTGTTGATTAGACAGTTTCTGACATTTTCCAATTCACGGTCTTTCGCGGATTCTCTTTCAATCTCTCTTGTGGTGAGAGCTTGAGGTGTGGCTTGTATGGCAACAAATCTCACATAGTTTTCCGTCTCAGTTTCGCGATTTTGGTTGTTACCATTTGGAGGTAGTAGTCTTGACAATGAATCTGCTATGTTTTCTTTACCAGGTATGTATTTTATTTCAAAATCATATTCTTGTAGGCGCAGTACCCACCGTTGTACTCTGGCACATGGTTTGGACTTGACACCATATATGGCTTCTAACGGCTTATGGTCTGTGAGCAGTTGGAATTTTACACCGTATATGTAGGCATGGAAGTGTTCACAAGCCCACACAATGGCCAGGGCTTCCCCCTCTGTCTGGGAGTATCTCCTTTCCACTGGGGACAAGCTCCTGCTTGCGTATGATATGATTACAGGTCTTCCTTTTTTGCTCTTGTATTAACACTGCTCCCAGTCCAACTGGACTGGCATCTGTTATAATTTTAGTCTTTGCTTTCAGATCAAAATATGCTAGGGTTGAGGTTTTGCTCATGGCTGTTTTCAACTTTTCAAATGCACATTTTTCACTTTGGCCCATTTTGAACTCGACACCTTTGTGTGTTAGTTTTCTCAAAGGCTCTGTTATTGTGGCAAAATCAGGAATGAATCTAGCATTGAATGCAGCTAGACCAAGGAAGCTCCTCATCTCAGATGCATTGGATGGTTCGCTGGCTTCTACAATGGCTTTCACTTTGCTTTCTGTTGGACCAATTCCTCGTTCAGAGAGTAGTAGTCCCATGAATGTGAGTTTGGGCATGTTGAATTGGCACTTGTCAGGATTCAATGTTAGTCCATTCTCTTCTAGGCGCTTCAGCACTGAATTCAATCTTTCATCATGTTCTTCCTGTGTAGCAGCATGTACTATGATGTCATCAGATATGTTGTGACTGCCCTCTATTCCTGCGATTACTCTTTGCACCTCGTGTTGGTATTGTTCTGTAGCCGAGTTTACACCGAATAGGAGTCTTTTGTATCTGTAGAGTCCGGTGTGCACGACAAAAGTGGTGATGTCACGAGACTCAGGTTCCAGTTCTATTTGGTGGTACCCATATTTTAGGTCTAACTTAGAGAACACTGTAGACCCATTTAAACTTTGAAGGACTTCGTCTACAGTAGGAATAGGGTAGCGAACACGTTCAATGGCTTCGTTTGCTCTTCGCATGTCCAAACATAATCTGATATCACCGTTTGGCTTTGGAACACATACCACTGGGTTGACCCATCCGGTGGAATGATCAACCGGTTCAATTATGTCACACTTGATGAGTTCTTTTATTTTATTTTCCACTTTCTCTCTCAAGCTAAACGGTGTGCGTCGAAGTGGTTGTGCTACTGGGTTTGCAGTTTCTTTCACATGCAATTTGATTTGGTGCGTTTTCAATTTTCCTAGACCACTGAATACTTTTGGGAATTTCTTTAACCAGTCATCTTTGGCTATTTTCACGCTGTTTACAGTATTTAAACTTAGAAGACCCAGGCTTATTGATGCAGTGCGGCTGATGAGTGGCACTTCACCTTTCCCTTCAATAACCGAGAATGTGTCATTGATTTTGCAGGGTCCAGATTCGATGTCGCAATTGAATTTTCCGATGACAGGTATTGGCGGTGAGCCATAGGGTTTGATTTCATCACTTGTTTTAAATGATTTACATGTGATTCTTTTTGATTTTAACATTTCCCATGTTGCACTGTCAACTATATTTACTGATGCTCCTGAGTCGGCCAGTACTTCTAGCTCGATACCACCCACTTTGATTGTGGTCAGTTTGTTTTTGAATGTTTTTGATGTGGTAGCGAAAGCGTAGTCACTCTCAGCCTCTGTCTCAGGCTCAACACAGTTGGCGTTTTTGTCAATTTTTGTTCGGCACATGGCAGCATAGTGATCCTTTAGATGGCATTTGCTACACGTTTTTCCCCTGGCTGGACAGGCTGGATCACGACCATAGTGTGATTTGTCACCACAACGGTAGCAGACAGGTTTTTTCTTGCCAGGCTTCTTTTCTGGTTTTGATGCCTTTTTGGGTTCCGTTTTTGAGACTTTGTTCACTGCTGGTGTGACGCGTAGTATTTTTAATCTCTCTTCTACCCTTTCGCAATTGGCTGCAATCTCTAGGGTTTTCTTTAGAGTCAGCGCATCACCCTCTTCTAATAGCTGTCGTTGGAGGTATTCGGATTTGCAGTGGAACAGAATCTGATCCCTTATTTGGTTATCTCTGTCGGCCCCAAAATTACAGTCTCTGGATATGGCCACTAACCTTACATGGTATTGGCTTGTTGTTTCTCCATCTAATGGCACCGTATTTTTAAATTCGTGTCTGGCATGAGCTGTGTTTGTTTTTGGCACAAAGTATGCATTTAGTGCATCGCATGCTTTAGTGTAGTCTTTTACTCCCCCCGTGCCTGGTAGAGTGTCAAATATGTCTTGTACGGCCTCACCTGCCAGGTGTAATAGCATTGCACGCCTTCGCTGCTTGTTATCATCCTTGTCTGTGACTATTATTAGGTCTTTTGAATCTGCGTACAGCTCGAATTTCGCAAACCACCTTTTCCACCTTGGCCCCAGATTTGGTGACACACAATCGAACGGCTCTATTCTGCTATTGTTTGAGGTTGCCATAATTATTCCAGATATTAGTGTTCAGATATTCCACAATTCCAGACCACGTGAGATTTTTTACTCCCTGCTTCTGCCTTGGAGACCCCACTTTGGTTGCAGTTTTTAGACTACGATTTTCTCCTTTGTCCAGCGGTTTTATTGTTTTTGTGTGCTGTTGTTTTGTTCCCCGAGATCTATGCTTGCTTATGTTCATTTAATTTTTTCAATCCTCGTCGCCAATGTCGAATACTGGGTAAGTGCAAAGATATACATCTAAGTAACATTATTCTAGCTCATGTTGACAAGTAGCCTGTATTAGTGTAACGGACCCGAGATGGATAGTTAACGAAAGTACTTCTCTTTAATGTTGTGTTGATGAGGCGTTTTAACGTTCAAATTGTATTTATTAAATGGTGCAATGTGATGACACGAACGAGAGATGTTGAAATATATAACTTTTAATAACATAACTAATCAAATGTTTACATTCGTGACTTGACAGTGATGGTAAACAAATTATAAAGTACTAAATATCTATTATACAGGGTATACTGCAATATATAATATCAATGAACGAATGTTCAGTTATAAATACTTTAACAAATGGCGTAACTCAACTTGACTATCTATATAATAAACCATAGATAATCACCAAAGTGTTAAGGACAAAGTCCTATCAGAGTATCCGCAGTGTAAACAGACTTGACCTGCTTTTATAGTCTGTCCTTGACAACGGTACTACTTCCTAGCAACCACAGCCGGAAGTAGTATGTCTGACATCAATAATTATCCTCATAAAATGTACAAAAATCATCATTACTCACATATGAGACTAAAACAAATGTTAAAAATATATCTAAACAACAATATGGAATACTGGCAATGATATGTGAGTACTCAAATGTGTCCGCCAAAAGCGTACGATGTATCATTACTGATAAAAAACAATATTCACGTGTGGATAACTACGAACACGTGAGGATAACTGATTATTACATTACACCCCACTTAATAAAAAATGTCATGACCTCATGACTTGTATTAACAAAATAATCATCACACAAAACCCTGTAATAATCATCTCACTAGCTGACCTGTCTCCTACTGGAGACTAATTTATGTGTCATATTTATTCATTTGAGTGGTAATTCGAAATTCATAGCAGAAAATTAACAATAATGCATCCCAACATGAGAATACATTTTATAAATATTTAAAAAAAAAAAAAATAAGAACAAAAGTGTACTGTTTCCAAATATATATTTGCAGAAAAAAGTTTTTTAACATGTTGAACAAAATGGCACCTCACCACGACCGTGTTTTTGCTTGAGCATGGTAATAGTAGTACAGATTGCAGATGGCAGACTCTAGAAAATAGTTATCTAGCTTTTTTTCTAATATTAGAAAACTCCAGCAATGATTAACCTTTTTGTAAAACAATGTTCATATATTCATTTTCAAAACACTACTAATTTGAAGGGGACTGTGAACTCTTTTCTTATGATTTTTTATTAAACTTTGATTTTCTCACTCATTATTGCTTCAATTCTTACAAATTACACCTTATTTTGTAGATAATTATCTAATCTAATGACACAACATGTTTTGAATTGTATAGATTGATGAAAAAAATTATAAAGCAATTAATGAAAAAATGACAACAAAAGCATATAACTGATAGTAAAACATCGAAATGACCAAAATCACTATTCAGTTACAAAATTTGTATATTTATCTAGAAAAACCTTGCCTCAAATTTTTTATATTTTTCCTATTTATCATTTTACATGCATTTTAAGTATTAAAACCACCTATTTTCCGAATTTTCTTGCAAATCAATACAAAAACATTCATAATTCATCAACGAAATAAAAAATCAAAATCCCTAGTAAGGTTTTCTTCAGAATGCATACATCTTCAAATATATACACGTTTGTGAAAATTTGATTTCATGGTTAAGGAGAAATATAAAAAGAAAAATTCATCCACTATGCAAACTTAGTTTTGAGAAAATGGGCTTTTAAACATGGCCAATCAATATAAATTGACATTAGTTGCTGTCTACAAAATGTATCATATAAGAAAACTATTGATGATAAAAGGTTCATTTTAAAAAGATGTTGTTCTTTATCATTTATAGCATACAAAACATTGAAAATGTAAAAATTGAATTTTTAGCCCATATAACCTTATAAGCCTGCAAAGAATGAGTCATTGTTTTTCACTCCAGCTTGGTCTTTACAAAATGCGTTGTAATGGGAAAACTATTGAAGATAAAAGGTTCATTTCAAAACATGTTGTTCTTCATAGTTTACAGTATAATGAATATTAAAAAGCTGAAAATAGAATATTTTCCCCTTAAAGAGTTCACAGTACCCTTAAATAATAAATATTATAAACAAAAGACAAACATTAACAAATTACCAAAATGAATTCAATGCACCAAAATTAATTTATGGCCTGTGGTAGATAGTCTCCATCGGGCCCAAACAGTGCAAAAACATTCCCAAAAAAAACAACTGCCAAATTATTTGCAAATACATACATGCAAATAAGCCATTCCAATCTGACGGATACGTTTTAATGCATAATCCCATGTTTTCACGTCAATCATGTCAACAATTACAGTTACACACGGTCACAGGTTTATCCCAGATCTAGTCCATCAGTCTCAGAGTACAGTTATTTGTGAAAATTGTGTAGACTTCATTTTCGTCAATATTCCCATTCATTAGATCTGGACATGACAACCAAGATGAATTTTTTGAAGCGATTGAAAAATTCGCATATTAGCTATGGATAGACAGAAGGAACGTAACGTCGTAATATTAGCTTTTAACAGAGATTTGCCAAACTTTTCAATGAGTCTCTCTGAATAAAGTCCTGTATAGTTCGGATGTTTGATCCTGGGTATGTATCCTTGCTGTTGATCTGTCAATTCCAGTATGTGTGAGTTATATTCCAGAATTTACAGCGGTATGAAATTTTGCAGACCATGGACATGGTCCATGGAATAGCTTTCTAATCAATGTCACGATCACAAACAGGCTTCTAACTACACGTGCATCGTCCAAACTTTCCTCCTTGCTTCTCTAACTTTTCATGGTCACACCGGCATTTATTTTGCAATGATTTATTCTATTTTATAAGCAGAAAAATCGGAAAATATGCAGCATGTCCATATCCTGTATTTAGAAATTATCCAACAATCGCCGGGAGACGCTAACCCGTAGTCTATCACATTCCTTTACTACGGTGAACTGAGTGAAGCGAACTGAGTCAGCAGGCGGCTGTCGATAGAGACTACGCAAGCAATTACTGCTGAGAGGGGGGTATGATGAATTGTTGATTGCCTAGGACTCCGAACACCAAGCATTCAGGATTAGACTTTCAAACTTTCGCATACATTTTTAAAAAAACATGATTTTTAAATGCACACCAATGCAGTTATCTTTATACACCAATAGAAAGAGAATAAAAAGTTAGGAACAAAGGTATATTTAGTTTCCAAATAGAGTTTGGTTAAAAGCAGTTTTTTAGCAAGCGGCAATAAAAATTACCCACTTACTTACTTAAAACAGCTTACGGTGGCGGAATTTTTGTAGACTTTTTTTCGTAGGCTGTTCCATCAATCGCCCCGCTGTTCTAACTACTTTCACCCAAAAAATTCTAAATTTTGAAATCTATCTCCCTAAAAATATCCACTATATTTGCACTTGGAAATAGCATAGAATCCTTCACATTGACTTTTTCTTACCGCGACCTTTTTATTTTCGCTATTCTCGCCGGAATTTGGTGCTTTTTGTTTTACACAGCCTCTAGCGTAGTGGCCATCCTGCCCACAATTATAACAAGTGTTACCACCAGAACCATGCTGCATTTTGAAAACCGAATCACCCCCAGCGACGCTTTCTTTCTTCCCATCTCTTAAATCTACTTCACAGCACCGAAGTAGCTCTTTGAATTCTTTAAATGTTGGAGAGGTTTTTCTCTTTGCTTAACACTCATGCAAAACATTTTGTAATCTTGACCTAATCCTTTCATGATCATGGCCATTAACAATTTTTCAGATACAGTCTCACCTGCTGATTTTAAGTTCACGAATGCTGTTTCAGCACGGATGATGTAATCTGTTATCTGCTCATCTGGGCTCCTAATAAGTGTTGTTAAAATGTAATACATGGATATTACTTGCGTTTCACGTGTTCTCCTGTAATGATGTCTTAAGACTGCTAATGCTGCTCTCCCATCATCCCTGGCTTCCCTCATCACAAGTGCCAAGCTGCGTGGATCCAAGAATTGGATCAATTCCGCATATGCTTCTTCATTTTTGCTGGCAAAGTCCTCGGGATCGGCTACCCCATCTTGTGCAGGCAAGATAACAGACTTCATTTTTAACCTCCTCATATGGCCTAGAAATACTTCCTCCCAAGCCTCAAAATCCTGATCATTTCCACTGAATCTTAAACGTCCGTATCTAGTATCCAACATTGCCCTGGGCCCATAACCTATTGAATTATCCATAGCTATAATGATGGAACAGATATTCAGTGATATTTAAAGTCTTTATTTTGTTATCTCAATTTTACACAGCAGGTAGAACAAGAACAGGAAGTGTGACAGCAGCCAATCAAATACAATATAATCAGGTCAAATTATTATTGATGAGGCTTAGGCAATAACCTAATACACATAAGCGTTGTCATTTGACAGCCCGAGGTGATCCGATGTTATGGTATGAATGCAAGGTGTTTTTGTGACGTATAACCTACCATTCTCCGCAGAATGGCATACAGCATAATGTGAAATTGTTAATATTAATATCGGACATACGTTTCATTCACAAAATAAGAGATTGCAGTCCTGTTGCTTTTGCTGGCGTCTCCATTTTTGAGTGATCGTGCACTTGCTGCTAAATCTCCCTCTATTGCGACATGAAGACTAATAACACATTCCTGACACACTTTCCTTGTGTATTCTATATCGTGTCCGCCAAACACTGGTAGATATTATAAATGGTTCAATTTAATCATTATCGTTGAAATCTACATTTTATAGAGAAATATTTGTACCTGGTAGTCCACGCTTACCGCCATGTTAGCTGTCAATCGGCTGTCATCGGAAACGCTTGTGATTGGCTGAAACAGTAGCCTTGTCCCAGCATGCGTGTTTTGCAATGCTGCTTGTATGCTTGTTAAACAGAAATGGGCGTAAACACAGGAAATATAATGAAGGAATAAATTATTTTTGTGAGGTCAGGGGTTCACCGCATACTAATGAGTTGTTTACAAATAGATAGGAAAATGCACGTTAGGGATTACAAGTCGCGTGTAGAGTCTATAGAATCCACTCACGTTTAGCAGCCTATCTTCGGTAAAAAATGTGAGTACATTTTATTGATCATAAATCAAACTTCGCTGCACTTTTTTTAAATCAATAAAATGTTAAAACTTCGGGGGTCTTTTTGTAAACTTCGTCGGGAAGCCGGAACCAAGATATTGATTTTTATTGGCCTTATGTAATATTGTATTTAGATCAATGTCAGCCCTGACTGAATTAATTGACTTTAAAACTGATCTGGGACACCAGTCGCGTCCAAGCAGCGCTGGACCATCACCAGACACCACGTATAGTTCCATATTTTGCTGAAGATATGATGATATTGTGATGTCCACAATATTGTACCAAGCACAGTTATTCTTTCTTTTTGTGTAGGTTTTCAAAATTGATTTAGAATCACTCAAGGGAATGTTATTGAACTTATCCCTGTATACATGCTCATTAATTATCGATACTGATGATCCTGTGTCCAATTGCATTGCAATCTGTATCTTATTTATGTTCACATCTACCCAAATTGGCTCATTCTTTTCACTGTTAACCGCATACAAACTATTAGAGCAGTTTGAGTCCTCCGAATCGCTATCATTGGTAGTTATTGCCTGACATTCACCTTTCTTCTGAAGAGATTTTCTCCCCCGGCAAACAGGAGCAATATGGCCCTTTTTTTCCACATTTATTACAGGACTTGTCACGGAAGAAACAATCTTTTTCGGCATGATTGGAGCGACCACAATGCTTGCATTTGTTTTTGTATGCCTTTGACTTAGAATTAAATTGATTTACAGCATTTACACTTGTACTTGTCGATGTATTAAATTCAGTGGCATCATTGATGGCACTTTCCATGGCTAGAGCTTTCTTACAAGCTTGTTGAAATGTCAGCTCTTCATGTGTCAGTAATTGTTTTTGGATTGCGGCATTCTTGAGACCACACACTAACTTGTCCCTCAATGCATTATCAAGAAAATTCCCAAACCCACAATGAACTGACAGTCGGCGAATTTCAGCAATATATTTAGCCACAGATTCATTGGGCTGTTGATCTCGGCGATAAAATCTGTACCTCTCACTTATCGTCAGTGGTTTTGGATTCAAATGATTACTCATGATTTCATTGATTTCTGCTAATGTCTTAGTTGAAGGTTTGGCCGGTGCACACAAATTTTTTAATAATGAGTAGGTTGTGGCCCCAATAGATGATAACAAGGCTGCCACTTTTAATTCATCTGTCACCGCATTGGCGGTAAAAAAAGATTCTACCTGCTCAAAATAACTTGACCAATCCTGGTCATTCAAATTGAAGGAATCAATCCTTCCAATCTGTCCAGTTGCCATGGTTTAATTTTCAGTTTAATCCTCGTCGCCACTTTTATGTATTTTGATAATTATCAATTGAATATTTAGTAAGCACGCGGTGATATAACTAACGATTTATTTAATGACAAATACATGCACGAGATTCTAACGTTCGAGAGTAATATACATATATAGGTTTCGAACCAATACACCCGCGTGAATGGGAGGCCACGTGGTGTTTGTACATGTACCTCTCCAGAGGCAGGCTAGGTAGCCTTGGGGGATCACACTTTATAGTTTTCAAACTAGGTGAGTTCTTTTACGTGCAGAGGAACTGTGCATGCAAACGAATGCTACCATAGATCATATAATTTTAATGAATCAGTAATTGTGTTTATCATGACAATATAAGTAAGTGGCTTTATTTTGACACATCAGACACTATTGAGGGGTCATTAATAAACAGTAAAATGCACGAACTGGTGTGTGCAGTGCTCTATATCAGCAGTCAACGATAAAGTAGTACTCTTGAGTACTTTAGAATTGGGTATGTAGATGTCGGACAATATCACGTTATCAAAAGTTACGCTGTTGCACTAGATCTATTGACTTTAGATAGTACTAGTAGTAGATCGATATCTATATAGATCTATAGTGTAGTAAACAAAACCCACCTTCGTGCATCCTAACTTCAACTATCCAGATCATATTTCATAGCTGTAAGATTTCCGAAATATGCACAACTACATGTAATTATCCCAGAAGTTATTCCTTGACATGCAGCTGTTCACCTATGATCACAAATTAATGTTTATTTTTCGAAGCTGGACGAAATCACTTCGAAATTCATCATGGCGGCAAGCGTTGAAGAGTAGCCTAGCCGGTTTGAGGTTGACAAACAGGGACTAGTCAGTGATTGATATTCACGTAATGTGTCTTTGTGGAAGGGGTGTGGCGCTATGAAATAATAAGGATGATGCGGCTCTTTTCTGAAAAATTGTTCTGGTTCTTGATCATTCATTTAGGGCAGCCACCAGCGTGTCTGCCCGATAAAAAACAAATTGACATAGAAAATTGAGCGACGTCAACTAATGATATAGAAAATTGAACACATGCATTAACTGCAATTGAGCAACGTCAACTAATGATATAGAAAAAATTGAACACATGTATTAAATGTATATTATCACAGTCATTAATCACATATTAAAATGAACACATTTAATAAATTGAAGGCATCTTTGGCACAGTCATATCAAGTATTCATATGTTAAAAGAATACATACCTTTAGTAATTAAAAACATCCCTGAACCATTAAATGATACCTCATAAATAAATAGATGAAAATAAATAAATAAATAAGTCCAAATGTTCTTATCACACAAAAAGAATTACTGCTGAAGTTGGCTAGCCAGCCACTTGCCAGCCATTATTCTCAAGGCGGCATTCTCTGTTTCCAGCTCTGTTAATCTTTTCTGCGGTTGCAGTTC
>JAGTTF010001233.1:0-15270 GCA_019095985.1 Streblospio benedicti | reverse complement strand
ATGAAGCGATATGGAGTACTATTTACATGCCTCACCAGTAGGGCTGTTCATATAGAAACTGTCAATTCACTCAGTACAGATTCATTCATAAATGCACTCAGGCGATTCATGAGTAGGCGAGGAGTAGTTCAGATGATCAGCTGTGATAACGGAACAAATTTCCATGGAGCAGAGAGAGCTAAGAGATTGTCTACAGGAGATGGACGAACAACGTGTTGAGGAATTTCTTTTTGAAGCACAAGGTACAGTGGCATTTCAATCCACCAAGTGCCAGCCACATGGGTGGGGTTTGGGAAAGGATGATAAAGTCAGTCAGAAAAGCCCTGACCCCATTGCTGCTTGAACACGGAGAAAGACTGGATGATGAATCACTGAGAACATTACTGTGTGAAGTTGAAAGTGTAGTGAATTCGAGGCCATTAACGAGTGTAAGTGAAGACTTGGAACTCGAGCCATTAACTCCCAATCATCTGCTAACACAGAAGACTAGCATTGCTCCTCCGCCAGGCAATTTTGAATCAAATGTGTATGTATGCGTCGACAATGGAAGCGGGTTCAGATACTAGCGGATGAGTTTTGGAGAAGATGGAAAAGAGAATTCTTAGCATCACTTCAGCACCCGGCAGGAATGGAACAAGATAGAACATATAAAGCCTGAAGTTTCTTTATTTCTTATTTTCTTAAACCAGTCGATTACTTCTTGCGTATTTTTCCATTGGTTGTTCGTTGTTTTTTGCTTTACATCACGGTTTATTCTTTCAGTAATTGTTTTGAAATTTTTCCAATTTCTGATTTTGTTGGGTTAATCAATCTGCATTTGGGGTTATTTTCGAAATTAGGTTTGTGGTCTTTTAACGTAATAAGTGCTTGCTTTTTGCGGTTGTATTAATTCTATCATCTAGCTCTAAATCTTTTGCTATTTCTTTTGTCTTGTTTAGTTATGGTGTCTTCTATGCTTGCTTCGGCTTTATTGTAGTCTTTTGTGATGTTGGAATTTAATAGTATTTCATACTGATTTCTGTCGAAAAATATCTAATAATATGCGAAAAACCACACCTAGCCACACTGAATATAAGAAATGAACTATCCAGTGAATGCAGACATAAGAAGAAACACCTCCTTTGTTCAATTTCCAAACCAACATATTCCTGTTGATACATTAATATTACTATACTAAATCTAATACAATAAATATTGCCTCTCTTTCTATAATTATTGTAGAACATTATATAAGCTTGCCATTTAGTAATTCCAACAAAAGTATGTCTTAGTTGCACTGTAATATTAGGTTTTCGTAAACTACTCTATATATTAATCAATAATTTTCTGGTACTGAATATTTGTCACCAAGTTCCTGGAATTCTGTAACTGCCATTTTGTTCAGAAGATTGCTGATGCCTGCATCAGTATGAAACTTAAAAGTAAACAAAATGAAAACAAAATTAAATTGACTTGTTATTTAAAGTATATATATATATATATATATATAAACTTAAATTTATCTCTTATATATAACTTATATATGTATATATATATATATATATATACAACCAGGTCTGCCTAATTTTCAGGCGTGCAAAAAACCCATTAATTGAATTTCTAGGCAATAGTTTTCTCTATCTGTGTTATCCGTAGCATCATATCTTTCCAACCTAGTAATATTTTATACTAATTTTCAAAGACAATAGATTTTTGAAAGGAATAAAATTGCCGATGTATATTTCATACAATATATGTTTCCCGCCTTAGGCAGACATAATTCAAATAGCCATTAAATGAAATTGCAGATATATATTAATGTTTTTATTTAGGATATACACTTTCCTAAATTATATTAATTAGTTGACAATGACTTTACAAGAATATACATCAATTTGAACAGTTTTGATTTTTCAAAATTATAATATCATGTGTTAACTATCTGTTGTCTGACTAGCTTGTAGATCTGAGGTAGATCTATGGATCTAGAGGGTCTACGTCTGACGTAACTTGTAAGTATGGGAATCTAGTAGTACTAACATACTGTATTTTCCACATCTTCAAATCATGTCTTCAAGGGCACTAGCTATAGTAAGTTAACTCAATAGTATATACAATACAATTTATAACGGGATTTTCATTTAATATTTGCATAGTTGTTTGAATTTTCCATGGCTCAGGCAACTTTTGTGTGAGTGCGTAGAACTTAGCAGATGCATAGTCATAGATCTATCTAGATTAGAATTATTCATGTATTAGCGTCTGCCGACCTCATGCAGTCCCCTCACTCCGGCGGGGTTAGGCCTAGACTAGTTTAGGAGTCTGGTGAATAATGGTTCTAACTCATTAGTGATGACTTTCCATGTTTCAGAACAAAGTTGCAGTAGATCTAGTAGACTAGATCTAGACTTACCGCCAATACCGGTATTTGCCAAGCTTAGCTGTTACGAGATCTAGTACATATTATTTGTAAGATTTTAGTGAATAATTTCACCAAGAATTTCACTGAGTAATCTAAGACTACTTTTCAAAGTTTGCCAGTATCCACCCAGCCATCGTGGGTTTCACGCCTTTCCAATTGACACAACCTTCAAAGTCCGATGACGTTCAATAATTAAGTAATAATTAATTAAGTAATAAGCCCCAATACGTAAGTATGCCACCCACCACTCCACATTTTAATCAAACATTACCTCTTGGCCTTATGAAAAAATAAGTAGTGCCCCCTTAGCAAAATTTGTTAATGTAGCAAAAGAACTCTGTTTTCCAGCTGAAGAAAAGCCTTGGAAACCAGGGGCTGGAATTGCCAGAGCAATTGGGTGAGTTAGTTTTTGTAAGATTACCATTCTTTTTGTATATTGGTGTTATGTCTTGCTGGTGTTTTTCTTTGTATTTCGAGTAGAACTAACAGATTATAATTGGTCTTCATAGTTCTTTAACAATAATCATAGTGTTATTTTCAATTACGTCACCATCGCCGAGCACTACGAGTCAAGCTTCAAATTGTTATGTATACATAACTAAACTAGCACATTTTTAAGACTCATGTAGATAAAATAAATAATTTCACGACAACATCGTTTCAGTTCCTAAATGTCCAAGACCGCCCCCTAGGAAAAAAAGGAAACCCCTGGAAAAATTTGGTGAGTGACGATGCAAACAAAATTTCTAAATCTTTATATCTAATGTATAAATTACAAGGAAGTGTACCCCACTCGTGGATTTTGGGGATCGTCCATGAGTATGGGAAGTGATATCCGAATGAGTTCACTGATTTGCGAATATTTGCAGTTTACATTAGAATGCATACATTGGAGTATGAGGACCAATCTTGGACGTTGGTTGACAGTTTTTGATGTTTTCTGAAAATGTATATTTCTCCCCTCTTTTTAATACTGTATACAAACGGTAAAACACGGCTGTGTTCAGCCATAATATGAATCGTATAGAGTACTATGCTTTGAAACTGTGTGATTTGCATTCTATATGTTTAAAAGAATAGCTCCAATCGGAGTAGTTTTGATGGCAGCATCTTCCTTGACCAATGAGAGAGCTTGTCAGATGATGGTAAAACTCTGTATTGATTTTACAATGTCAGATTTGTGTACATTGCCGGAGCTCTTAAAAAGTATAAAAGTTTAATTAATAGGATAAAAATTGAGCTTCAAAATTACACCAACATATTAAGTCTATGGGTAAAAAGTAATGTACTTAATTCAGTTTCTAAAATTCCTAAAGTGGTGATGATTTCATAATATTATCTGACATACTTTTAATGTTACCTTCCAGAGGGTGTAAGTCGGCAACATGTGCAGGTGGCAGCAGGTGATATGTCCAGTACAGGTAATCTAAGCAAACTTTTCCATATATAACTTAACCTTCTTATTGTCACAGTATGTGTTGACTAGATTCTAAATTTATCTCTGGCTGGGCATCAGCATACAAAATTAATATTATTGTTATACCAACACTATCATTTTTTTCTGCTGCATATTTAATTTCTGTATGAATTGATGAAAAGTGATGGAAATGTTTACAAAATCTACATAATATTATTTTATATTTTTCTTGCACAGATCCAGAGAGTGAAACCTGCGATAAATCTAGTGAAGGTAATCCTCAAGCAAATCTTTCCATACGACTTAGCCATCTTATTGTCAGCATTCAATAGGAATATACTCATTATATCAACACTATCATTTTTTCTCCTACATATTTAATTTCTGTATGATTTGATGAAAATTGATGGAAAATGTGTACCAAATCTACATAATATATATTACTAAATATATTTTTCTTGCACAGGTCCAGAGAGTGACATCGAGTGTGTGGATACCTGTGATAAATCTAATGAAGGTAATCCTTAAGCAAATCATTCCATACGACTTAGCCTTCTTATTATCATATATATATATATATATATACATATATGTACATATACACAGATGCACATATGTGGTGACTACCTTCTAAATTTATCTCTGGCTGGGCGTCAGCATTCAAAAGTAATATACTCATTATATCAACACTATCTTTTTTTTTCGCTTCTACATATTTAATTTCTGTATGATTTGATGAAAATTGATTGAAAATGTGTACCAAATTTACAAACATAATATATTATTTTGTATTTTTCTTGCTCATTACCAGAGAGTGAAATACATGAACAGCAAACCAGTGCAGAATCTCGTGCAGGTAATCTAACCAAACCTTTCCATATAACTTAACCTTCTTATTGTCACAGAATGTAATGGCTATCCTCTAAATTTATCACAAAAGAAATATGCTTTTAATAACAACGCTATCATTTTATGTCTTCTACATATTCAATTTCTGTATGATTTGATGAAAATTAATGGAAAATGTGTACAAAATTTAAAAAAAAAACATTATGTTGTATTTTCCTTTCAAAAAGCATGTTCTCCAAGCTCTTTCAAAAAAAAGGAAAGAAAACAGAATTTCAAGTGGTCTACAGAGTTGACTGAAAAAATCAACAATGACTTCAATGATTGGGTGAAGATACAACAGGGAAACAGGCTTCCTAGTAAGTGACCATTGTACTCAACATCTGTAGTTAAAAGGTAGCCATCATTGGCACCAAGAAAATTCAAAATTGCTTGTGGGTTAATTATGCTCTGCAAACCACTCTATGAAAAAGTGCTACATGCTTGTCTTTGCAAACTCAAATTCCCAAAAATGTTCTGTTGCTGCTGAAGCTAGAACTAGTTTTTTCATTATATCTACACTGTATGTATGTGTCTATCTCTAGTTGTATACACAATAGAAACATCAACAGTATTATCAGACGTGAATTATTATAACTATATGACATTATTGTTTCAGCAAAGAGACACCTAGAGGATTACCTTTCCCAAGAGAAGATCCCATGCACGTTGCTGCAGCTTAGAACGAAAATCATGAATGAACAAAATAAACGCAAAAAAAGTGTTAAGGATTAAGAACAAACTTGAAGCCGGCAATTAAGTGTCTGTGTATTTCGTCGCAACCTTCAAGGTGAAATTGTTGTCAAAGTCTGTCTCATTTTTCTATACCTGTGTCGCTTGATGTACACTGTCACCTACTAGTTGCGGCTGCCGTGGTGTTATCAAGCAGGTGACATAGCGTTTTTGTCTGCTGTAATATTGATAGCTTGCGAGATTTGGTTGGTGACTTGCTAGGTGTCTGTGACTTGGTGTGTGTCGGTGACTTGCTGGGTGTCTGTAACTTGCTCGGTGTTGGTGACTTGCTCGGTATCGGTGACTTGCTGGGTGTTGGTGACTTGCTATGTGTCTGTGACTTGCTGTGTGTCGGTGACTTGCTCGGTGTGACTTGTGTGTTGGTGTGTTGGTCGGTGACTTGCTGGGTGTTGGTGACTTGCTCGGTCTGACTGTGTCGGTGACTTGCTCGGTGTCTGTGACTTGCTAGGTG
The DNA here is from genome assembly GCA_019095985.1 of Streblospio benedicti. NCBI lineage: Eukaryota > Metazoa > Annelida > Polychaeta > Spionida > Spionidae > Streblospio > Streblospio benedicti. The sequence goes on along the minus strand of JAGTTF010001233.1, from coordinate 9,363 downwards.
TCTGTGACTTGCTTGGTGTTGGTGACTTGCTTGGTATGGGTGACTTGCTGGGTGTTGGTGACTTGCTATGTGTCAGTGACTTGCTGTGTGTCGGTGACTTGCTCGGTGTCTGTGACTTGCTCGGTGTTGGTGACTTGCTCGGTATCGGTGACTTGCTGTGTGTCGGTGACTTGCTGTGTGTTGGTGACTTGCTCGGTGTTGGTGACTTGCTCGGTGTTGGTGACTTGCTCGGTGTTGGTGACTTGCTGTGTGTCAGTGACTTTCTGTGTGTCTTTGACTTGCTGGGTGTCGGTGACTTGCTCGGTGTGTGTGACTTGCTCGGTGTTGGTGATATATTGATACTAGTTGTTTGCTGGTTCTGCTATTATTGTTTGCTGATTATCTCAAATTTTGCATACAAGTCATTGATTGCTGACAACTGTTGGCTTGCCAAAGTTTGTTCCCAAGTTTAACTTGAACTTCTAACTGTATAACGTCTATAGTAGTTTGCATGTGAATTTGTTGATATTGCTCAATTCACAAAGGAATGTGTCAAACTAGAAGTTTCTGTACTTATATTGTACATAATTTTTGCATGTGTTTTATTTAGGTTTACATGTTGTTCCACTTTACAATGTTATCATTTTTGGGGGGGTTGTTGTATTTCACATTGGTGTGATTTGTTAATCTACTTTGCTAATCTACTTGCCAAAGTTTGTGCCCAAGTTTAACTTGAAATTCTAACAGTTTATTGTTTAGTTTGCCTGTGAATTTGTTGATGTTGCTAAATTTACAAAGGAATTTTTTCGAACTAGTAGTTTATTGAGATTGATCACAATTAATTTTTTGTACTTATATTGTACATAATTATTGCATGTGTTTTATTTAGGTTTACATGTTGTTGTTCCACTTTACAATGTTATCATTTTTCTTTTGATTGGTGTATTTCACATTGGTGGGATTTGTCAATCTACTTTGTAGTATTCCCCACTTAACTTATGGGCACTTAGGGGACAATGCAAATTAAACTAAATTAAACTAACCAGAGTCGTTGATGTGAGACAGCATTTGGGAATAAAGTTTGCCATTTGGTATCTGCCCTTGTGTATATGGTGACAATGACAGTTCAAGCTATGGCCGCGAATTAACAGATGATGGTGGTAATTATCATTAGATATGAATGCACGTTCTTTTTATCCATTGCGTTATCCTATACTGAAAGTAATGTCTAAACTTATACTGAAAATTTGTAAAAAAAACTTGAACTCCTGAAAGAGAGTTTGATTTCGATTATGGTAAAAAGCTGGGGAAAAAATCAAGCTTCTTAGATTTCCTCCAAGCAACTATTGTAGGTTTTGTATCTTTATTCATTCACTTCTAGAACTCACGTCCTTGAGCCACACCCATCCTTTCTCTCTCTCTCTTCTCTAGACTCTGGAGTCTGTGCTTGTATGCTTGTCTATTGGGGGGAGGGGGGGTCAAGTAATTGCCTCTTGATTTTAAAATTCTCTAAGAACAAATGATATGGCTAGCAAGTGATTGACTCTTAATATTAAAATTCTCTGAGAACAAGTTATATGAGAATTCGGCATAATCTTTTTAACACTATAGAAACAAATCTGATTCCTTGTGAATGTCTATGCCATTCACTGTAATCATGCATATAAAATTTGACTATGAAATAGAATAATATAGTGTCAGTTTGATTAAACACATATATGTGGTTAATTAAGACAATATTGCCCTCTATTATAAATTATGGTTGTTCAGTAATTTTAGTATTATCTAAGATATATGCTGCATTTGTGTGAATTGTATGTCATTTACCATATTTACCATACATATTGTCCGTAATTGATTAAAAGGAATTTTGTATAATTTTGTACAGACTTTATGCATAAGAGTGGTAAAAAGTTAATTGTAGTGTACCATTATTGATATTAGTTAGTATTTACATAATATTGTGCTTCAGAAGCCTTTGACAGAATCAACCACTATCATCTATTCAAACAATTATTGCCAAAAGCATATTTTGTATAGTTGTTTACAGACTTTATGCATAAGAGTGATAACAAATTAAGTGGAGTTTGTCATTATTATTACTAGTTCGTATTTACATATTTTGCTTCAGAAGCATTTGATAGAATCAGCCACTATTATCTCTTCAAACAATTATTGTAAAAAGATTGTTCCTATTTAGTGTGGCATGAGATAGTTTTGTTATCATCTAGTTTTAAGTCTATTAATGGGGTAGTACAGGTAACTGTTTTATATCCCCAAACTGCTTATTATATTTTTAGATGATCTGAGTTCCAATCTGAATAACTTACATGCTATTCATGTACCAGTATGTGAATTGTATTTGTCATTCACTGTACATTTGGTAGGTTGTTAGTCATTTTAGAAACAAAGTGTATAATTTAGCAGAGACTATGTATAATAATTGTAAAAAGATAATTATAGTTCATGATTATTGTTATTAATTACTAGTTGGATATTGTAAACTAGCTATAGCATGTAAATTATATGATATTGACCATAGTAAAGAAATACAAAATCGTAATAAAGTGTTATATGCAGGATTACCTAGCCTTAACCAGTGCTATTTCAAATCACCAACCCAAAAGAGAGGCCTAATTTTTAAACTGCAAGTGGTCATAAAATGGTGAGTATGCAATTAGCCTGTCACACGGCCTTAAATGATCTGACAGTACGGCCTGTTACAGAACCTCGACTATTGCGTCATTTTAGGCCTTTGTTTGGCTGAATTCCCGTCATCAGAGAACACACATGGCTACTATATATTCAAACAGCAATCTATTTTTAGACCAGCTGTTAAAATCCTGATGAAGCTCCTTGAACAAACAAATAAACATGAGCCATTTTCAATCCACTAATACGTATACCTAGCAAATCACCCATGCATTGCAGCTTCTAACAGCTGCTGCTTACTCTGGTTTTCAGGCTACAAGAGTCTTGGGGTGTTGAGGATATGCATATTAATATCAGGGATTTCCTAAGGTTTCAGAAAAGACCATTAGAGCTGTCACAATTGTAATTGCTCTTTATCTTTGCACTTGAATAATGGTTGACATAACCAGTGTTTGTTTTAATAAAATTAAAAACTATTAGATATATGGTCTTTTGAGAGACTAGTATGCAATATACACTATTATAACACTATCTGTGACACACCCCTAAATCCTGCATTGTGATTGGCTTAGAGCCAAATCAGCCAGTCACATATTTCTCCATAGAGACTGGGCCCTCTAAAAGTGGGTCTCACTTTCGGCCTCTATTCAAATATATAAATCAATATACGACGGGGCCACGTGGTGGCTCGCACAGCTCGCTGTACGTTGGTCAGTGTCTGACATTATTTCTAAACGTATGGCGTTTGTTGTACTACGCAGAGATATGTAAGACGTTTAATAATATCAATGGGAGAGACTTGCTATGAGCTGAACTCGATAATTCCATGCTATTTTCATGAGCCTTTTCATTAAATTATCATGTATTAATAAGTGTTTATCGTGTTATAATGAATATATGTCTGATTTGTCGGTCCCCATGTATGAATGCATGCTCTCATGTAGTGAATATTGCCCTCGCAAGCTCGGGCAATATTCACTACATTCGGACATGCATTCATACATGGTGACCTCATAACCATGACATATTTCTTCATTAAATAACACATATGCTGAATTTCGATAACATATTCTTGTAGTTTCTATTTGATAGTTTTACAATTTCAAGTAATGTAAAAGATTAAATATAACTATATGACCTATTTAATTAATATTTTCAACGTAACTACACAGTGAGAATGTCCTTATCTGACACTAGTTTATACAATACATAAGCGTGTGTACCGTAACGTTAAATGTAATATACCGGGTAATTGCGTCGCTTCAGTAGCTGAAGCGAAAGCCTTGTGATCACTTCGTTTCTATGTATCTATGTATGTATGTCTCCGGACAAGCTAGAGCTTTTACCGTTACACCGATTTTGTTCAAACTTTACACAACTATGAGGTATAAGGCGACACCAAAGTGATTCGATTTTGGGCGCTCTGCCAATTAAATTGTGTATTTTAGAAGGCCATTTATGACATTTTACTGATATTCAGTGCACTTTGCCAGCAAGGGTTACGTATTTTTTTACGTATTTTTTACGTATTTTTACGTGTGTACGTGTTAAGTTCTACGTAGAACGTTGCTTTGTATATTGTTTTCATTTGTAACTTGATGAAGGCAGTACATGCCGAAAATTTGTTAAAATTATTAAAAATTTATTATTGCATCTAATCTTAATTATTATTAAATTTGTTCAAAATTGATTATTGGATTTGAAAAGCACTAAAAATGCTAATAGGACCCTTCCCAAAATTTCGTCCTCAAGTGGGATTCGAACCCCGGACCTCTGGGTTGAGATGATAATTGACCAAGTATGTATGCTGGGGGTTACAGAGAGATCGGTTCAGCCGAGTAACCTTTTAACAGCTCGCTGCTTGGGATGATGGTATCATTCTGGTCTCACAACCTTGGGGTCGTGAGTTCGAGTCCCGCCAGGGCCACTTGATATAGTCAAATGGAAGCTTAGGGTTGTAAAACCTGTCTTCAGCTATATCTATCGTTGGTAGAAATATGCTTGCTAAAAAGACGTGTGTGTGAGAGAGAGAAGTATAAAAATATATCCGCAAGCATTGGGAAACACATAGATATCATTCAAAAGCACTAAAAATGCTAATAGGACCCTTCCCAAAATTTCGTCCTCAAGTGGGATTCGAACCCCGGACCTCTGGGTTGAGATGATAATTGATCAAGTATGTATGCTGGGGGTTACAGAGACATCGGTTCAGCCGAGTAACCTTTTAACAGCTCGCTGCTTGGGATGATGGTATCATTCTGGTCTCACAACCTTGGGGTCGTGAGTTCGAGTCCCGCCAGGGCCACTTGATATAGTCAAATGGAAGCTTAGGGTTGTAAAACCTGTCTTCAGCTATATCTATTGTTGGTAGAAATATGCTTGCTAAAAAGACGTGTGAGAGAGAGAAGTATAAAAATATATCCGCAAGCATTGGGAAACACATATATGGATTTGAAACTGATATTGATTATCATCTTGTTATTCAGTACTATTGTATGGCATAACAAATATCTTTTGCTGGATATATTGATTCTGATTCATTCTGATGTTTTCTCCTCAAATTCATAAATTTCTTGATTGTAAAGTATACATTATTTCAGTATATATCTTAATTGCCCATAAGTCAACATCTTTCTAGCGACGCAGTGTTCTTTGAACACTTTTGATCTTGTTACCATTGAAAACATGAACTTTCATTTTAATAAGTTTTTCCATTAATATATGAGGTTGAATAGTATTAAAGGCACTACTGAAGTCAACAAATAGTATACGAGCATGACTACCTGGAGAGTCTAAGTGGCTTCTTATGATGCCATTTAAGGTAATTGCTGCATCGTCAACACCAATAGTTTCAGAGTAAGCAAATTGGTAGCGATCACGAAATGGTTTAACTACAGGTTTAATATACTAGAGAACAAGTCTTTCAAAACATTTTATTATAATAGCAGTCAGTGCAACTGGTCTAAGGTCATTTTTTACTTTAGGTAAAGTACTTTTTGGCACAGGTATCCGCTCAGAAGTTTTCCATAGTATGGGAATACCAGGGTTAGACATAAGTGGTAGCCCTGTCCGGTCTACCAGCTTTTGCCAGTAGGCAGACCTGTGGTCTACCTGGTTTTGGAAGGTGCATATATATGCACTAATTTGCTTGTTGCGTCGCTTCAGCTCAGCTGCTGAAGCAAGCATTGTGTTTCGTTCGTTTGTAACTATGTAACTAACTATGTAACTATGTAACTATGTATGTATGTCTCCGGACAAGTTAGCGGGTGTACCGATGAACCGATTTCGTTCAAACTTTACACAACTATGAGGTATGAGGCGACACCAAAGTGATTCGATTTTGTCGCAATCTGCCAATGAAATTGTGTATTTTAGAAGCCCATTTATGACATTTTACTGATATTCAATGCACTTAGACAGCAGGAAAAAAATCAATACTCAGCCTAGCAGCAATGTCTATAGCCAACATGATAAAATCAATATATGTATATACCTGCACCTGCTGCAAATTAATAAAATCAATACAGCATACTCATGCACAATATCAGTTGTGGCTGCTTACAGTATTGTGTACTTTTAATGAAGATTTCCATAACATTTTAGTCAACTTTTAACAGTTGAACTTGATTAACAGTAAAGTATGCATGATTTCAGTATATATCTTAATTGCCAATAAGTCAACGTCGTTCTAGCGACGCAGTGTTCTTTGAACACGTTTGATCTAGTTGTTGTTGTTTCAAAAATATGGCATTCATCTGAATGGCAGACTACCTGATTTTGAGCCGGTCTACCTGATTTTTAAACTTGGTAAACCTGTTGTCTACTGTCTTATCAGTCTTTACGTCACAACCTGAATACAATGAGAGTCTAGAGACACTTGAAACAGTTTTGACAATATTGAAGACAGTTGATTGATATATCATCAATACAGGCTTTAAAACTACAACCAATCTAATTGTATGCACTTTATCATTAACAGCGTTTTCCTACATGTTGATGGCATCTCTTGTAATCTCTAGACATTTATTTTATGTAATAAACTTAATTTGCTTAATTGCTCGACACCTCCAGTACTGCACACAGTACTGTAAAAAGCACGTGGTCCGTTTGTTTATATCCAAATTTAACAAACGTAGATCTAGTACATTATCTAAACGTCGCTATGAGCACAGATTAGTTAAACTAATCTGTGCTATGAGTTTGAGTGATATAGGTACTGCTTTTGAAAGTTACGTCAACTGGTACAGACCTATATAACATCTGTCTGTCACACTTTCATTGCTGTTAATGATGGCTGATGTAAGTCCACGTGCCCAAGTTCACTTCACTGGACATGATTCGTGATTTTAATAAAATGTTAGTCACTATGGGAATACCAGCAGAGGAACATAGGCCGCAAAATCCAGCCTCGTAAGCTCATATTTAGTATCAAAATTGTACAATGATGCTCACACAGCACACGGACAGATATTTGGTTTGTGTCTTCTAAAATGGATATTTGATGACAATTCAAATGGCGGATCACAGAAAAGGTGTTTGACAGCAGTCTTATGAAAGCTGCATAGGCTCCGTATATCGTGTGTTTCTTTGAAAACGAATAAATGATGGTGTCAACTATGCAGATATTTTGCCGATCTCGAGGAAAAAACAACCAATTTTTAAACGTTTTCACTCAGAAATGTAAGTAATCATCTGTATGTATGAAATCGGTTTCAGTAGTAAATTTTACATATGTGCATGAATAATTACGCAGTTTTATAAGCTCCACAACCTTAAACATTGAACTATTCCCGTGTTGATAAACGTACATTCGCAGACAGACCACGGGATTTCAAGTGGCAACGTTCAGTGGATAATGACAGCTAGTATCCTCATTAAACTGTTAAATGTACCTTGACATTTTCTATTTAAACTTTGAGAAATAGAAGCATCATTGTTTTTATTCGTGTAATTTTATCCGTAGCTTATAGAAACTACAGTAGGTGCAACCACCACGTTTATCAACGTCCGTGTGACGTAGTTATCTGAACGTGATGTACGCCATTCGTTCGGGGTCACCCGTACTAACACGGGTCATCCGGTGCGTTTTGCTGAAAATCGTACTGAAAATCGTGCTGAATTCTGAGTTGAGTTGCCTGCGTATAGTCTTAACAACCCAATCGGGGCTGATAAAATGAATACGAAAGATTGTCATAAAGTATAGAAAATATTGGTGTGAGGACGCACACAAGTAGTATAGATAGAACTCTATATAGTTATAGACACTATAAGCCGATAGTGGCTGCCTCCATTAATATCTTCTTTTTAATTACGCTCATGTATAATGTGATTAAAAATGGCGGGCAGTGAAGGAACAGTTTTCAGCTCCCGCAAATTACAATGAAATTGATAGAAATATATCACTAATTTTGGATAAATGTGATGAAAGTGCACAAGGGGATATCATACAACAGTTAGAGCAGGAGTTTGAAAAAAAGTTCTTACTAGATAATCGCAATTTGTTTTTGAAAATGCGAAGATACAATTTGAACATATACTAAAGGAAAGTGGAATGATGAATGAAGGTGATTCAACCAATATAGAGACAGTAAACAGAATACGGAATAGTGCTACTAATATAGCAAAGGATATGGTGGATATTCACCTCTTTTCGGGTAAAACTGTATTTAGGAATACTCTATGTGAATCTGTTAAATTCATCATTGCCCTGATAGAGTGACATTTGACAAGACATGTTTTAGCAGAATTAGCAGAGGTGTCTAACTGGTTAAACTAAAGAATAGGTCGAGAGTTTGACCACTGCAGCTTTAAAAGTTCAGGTAAGAGGCCAAATAAACCTCTTTCACACTGCACTTATGAAAATCTGGAACAACACTTATGTTAGAAGTTCAAATACTGTTCTATACATCAAAGTTTAGTACAGAATATCTAATATATTGACAGTGTTTTAGTGAACTCGGGTTAGTGTGCATTTAAAATTAGTCTTGTAGTCGTTTGAGGAATATGAGTAGTATCATTGTAGTTCATAGACTTCATATGGTAGTTGTAGTTAGTATTTAGTACATAACGATAGTGAACTAACAATGCCTTCGCAAAAGAAAAAAATAACACAGGTATGAATATTACTAGAAGGAACTATAAACCTGGCAAAGCCAATGATAGTCCTGTGGAAAACTGTGTGAGAAACTGTGATGAAAATGCTCTGACATGCTATGTATGCAATTCAGTATTTACCTCTGAAGACGCTAAGTTGTTACAATGTGAGAGGTGTGAACTCTGGGTTTGTGCAAGTTGTGCAAATAAAACTGATAGCCAGTACGATCTTCTAACTGCCAGTGTAGACGTGCATTGGTTTTGCAGAGAATGTGAAAAGCCGGCTTTAAGTGCCGCTAGAACTGACAAAAAAATAGAGGAACGGTGCTCAAAGTATCTGCAAGAAGTTACACATAGGATAGACAATATAGAATCAACACTAGGTAAAAAAGCTGAAAGTGCTGAAGTAGAAAACATGAAAGTGTCTGTTGCAGATCTTGAGAGTAAAATTGCTGGCTTAAATATAGATTTGTCCAATATGAACAAAAAGATAGACCTAGTGCATAGTGAACCAAAAGAAAAGGAGAGAAGAAAAAACAACATTGTGGTTAGGGGTCTCCCCGAGAACGTAGAAGATGAACGCCCTAAAGTCTTAGAACTTATTAATGCGATTCAAGTAACCCTTGATGCAGCTCCCAA
>JAGTTF010001230.1:0-10259 GCA_019095985.1 Streblospio benedicti | reverse complement strand
ACCCTGAGCAACGGAAAAAGTCAAAAAACCCAAAAGTATTTTAACCCCAGAGGGGCCCGGGGTTCTTTTCGCTAGCCGCTATTCCCCAACCCTTTTTTGACCAGCAATGCCACTGCGCTCAGTCAGTGTGAAAAATTGTGCCGCCTAGCTACAACAAAAAAGCTTTGGCAATTGCTCGATAGTAGTCGGGTATGCCTAATCAGGGGTTGGCAGCCCTACTTCGACGAAGACGCCATGGCAAAACAGTATCTACAGCAGGTAGAAATATTGAATGGGGCTGCCTAATGACTATTGATTTTCTTCAAGCGGCCTTAGCCAAGGGATGTTATTGCTGTTGCTGCTTTCTTGCGGCTGAACCTCTATCACGTCAAAATTCGATTATATCAGCAATCAAAGCGGCGTTTTGTGCCGTGCTCGGGCTAAACCTGATTTTTGCTACAGCCTGCTAGCCGCATTGTTGGGTAACCTTACTATTTATCGCGTGAATTAATCAATTGACGCTCAATAGCGATACCCCGGCTCAGGCGCCGAACAGTGCCTTTACGTTGAACTGCTCAATCAGGCAAGCCCTTTAAGAGCCTCGCTTAAAGGGTATGGGCTTTACCGCGCCCAATGGGATGAAGTTGGCCCTGTATCGTTAGATTTTTCCGCCCCGGCACAAAGCCCGGCGCCGTTACAGTTCAATGGCCTCAAGTGCTGGTGCTCGGTCAACAGTTGAACATGAGTGGCGTGTGGCATCATGCGCAAAGCAAAGGTGTTGATAGCGTTAAACTGATCGATCCCCCTTAGATACCGCAGCGCAAAGCAGAGTGCGTCATGGTGAGCGTTTTACACTGAGCGATGTGCCAAAAAGCCAAATTTAAAGTGGTTTATCGCTTTGTTGCAATGGATGACAATGGCAGCGTATTGGCCGATGAAATAGTGCCACTACAGGTTGTTGGCACCAGCGGCGCGAGTGCTGGTGGTACAGGCGGCGCCGTCGTTTGAAACCAACCAAATGAAGCAATGGGCGAGTGCCAACGGCGCCAGTATAGTGGTGAAAACTCAGATCAGTAAAGCTCGCTTTTAACGCAGAAAGTGAATTTTGATGGACCTGTGCAACAGGGGATACAGCCACAGGTATTGGCCCAGTTTGACTTGATGATTTGCGATGGCGCCACGCTTTAGTGGATTTGATCAAGAGCAGCTTGCGGCTTTAGAGCAGGCAATTGAGGAGGGATTGGGGCTGTTGGTTTTAGCTGATGAGGCATTGCTGCAAAGCAAAAACTCAGCCTGCCATATTATCTGCCTTTGGTCTGGCAAAATAAGCGCATATGAACAGCAAACACCACAGCACCAGTGACACTACCTAGTATTGAACTGGGCTTTTCTGCGTTGCCTGCGCAATTTGCCGAGTCAGCGGGTATTGTGTTCGAGCAAGCACAAAATGGTCGTATACTCGGGGTATTAAGGGCTGTTGGCAGCGGCAAGATCGGCGTTAGCGTGTTAACCGAGCGCTATCGAATGCGGCAAAATGGCCTACATGAACAATACAGTCGCTACTGGCAAAAACCTTTGGCCTATTGGCGCGAGCCAGACAAGATAGCCGTTTTTGCAATACAACAAGTAACGCCAAGCCACTCAAGTCGGCTTTGCCCGCCAGCATTGTATCTTGTCAAAAGCTCAGCGCTTGCTCTGTTATGGCAAAACAAGCCAATCAACCTCAGCCAATCACAGTACAACCCCAATCAATACTGTACTTTAGTTTGGCCAGAACAAGCAGGTTGGCATACCCTTGAGTTAAAAGATATTAAAGGTAAAACCCTCGATACTTTATATAGTTACACCTTTTCATCGAAACAATGGCAAAGTGCTACCCAATATCAAAAAGTCGCGGACACTAACGCCTACGTCGCAGGACAAAAAAGCCAATGTTGCGCAAACAAAACGACAACCGAAACAACTTCAGCCTTTACCGCAATGGCTTTACTGGCTGCTATTGAGCGTATTTGCTTCGGTTTTGTGGTGGGAGCGACGCCTGTAGAGGCGCGCTGGAAATGAAAACATTTAAAGAATGAGCACTAAATTCAAATTTTCATCATAGATTTTTCCAAAATCCCCTTCTCAATTAAAAATGATTAAAAATCAATTACTTAAAAAGTAATTGCAAAAGAGTCGAAAAACACTGAAAAAATCTGAAAAACCCGGAATGAAGTTATGGAAGTTGTGTGTCATTGCTTTTAGCCACCGTCGCCAAGGGTTTTTGGCGTATCTGGTGCTAACCGTTTGAACGATTTTGGCTGCTTGATATGATGCAAACTCAACTAAAAACAGTGGGCTGAGCCGTCGCTCATATATTAAAAGGCGAAAAGTTGTTGCTTATTTCTTTGCCACCAATTCAACCTCAAATAACTGTGACCAGCGTTTCGTTTATGAGGTAAAGTTTGTGGTTTTGTTGGTCGTAGGCGATGCCGTTGGGGACGTCGTTTACGCTGTCGTTGGGCGATAGGCCGTTGATGTCGATGGTGCTGACGACTTTGCCGCTACGTGGGTCTATGGCGACGATTTCGTTGCGATACCAGATGTTGGCCAGTATCAGGCCGTCTACGTATTCCAGTTCGTTGAGGTAGGCGACTTCACCTTGGTGGTTAAATACGTTGATGGTGCGTACCACCTTAAAGCTTCTTGGGTCGATAAAATATATGGTGTCGGTGCCGTCGCTTAAGATTAACTCTTTGCCGTTATGGGTTAGCCCCAACCGCTGGTTTGTATTGAAAGGTACCTTGTTGTTCGAGGGTATCTGGGTCGTAGATAAAACCGATTTTAGCATCTAGGGTCACTTGATAGATTTTGCCGTTCAATAGGGTCATGCCTTCGCCGAAGTAGCGGTCATCAAGGGCTTTACTTCTGATGGCCTTACCTGTACTTAGTTTGACTTTCATCAGTTTTTGATTGACGACGAAGCCCGGTGGTTTCGTACAGGTAGCCATCGTGAAAAATTAAGCCTTTGGGTAAAGGAGCTGGTGTCGTGAGGGTAGCGGTTGATGATTTTAAAGCTGTATTGGCTGTAGGCAATCAGGCGGTTGCCGCTGATTTTGGTTTGCTCTGGTTGGCTTTTTACCGTGCAGCTACATAAAAAGTAACGGTATCAGTAGGCTGAGAAAAGTCGTATACGAGTACGGATTGACTTAGGATGTTGGCTCATAGTGCGCGCTTTTAGTCGAGACAATGGCAAAAGTTCTTGCTGCCAGAAGGTATCACGCTTTGGTCTGTGGTGTCGAATGAAGTTGGCGTCCTGACCTGTTCGTTTATGCCTGCTGTTCTGCGATAAAAACTCGCTATTTATGGCATGGGCGCTATTTTATGCCAGTGAATTTTCATCCCTGAAAATCCATTGGCGGCGCTACGTCGAAGCAAGTTCGACTGCGCTTCCATTTGCAACAGGTTGCAAATGACAGGTCGCCCTGACCTGTTCGTTTATGCCTGCTGTTCTGCGATAAAAAAACTCGCTATTTATGGCATGGGCGCTATTTTATGCCAGCGAATTTTCATCCCTGAAAATCCATTGGCGGCGCTACGTCGAAGCAAGTTCGACTGCGCTTCCATTTGCAACGGTTGCAAATGACAGGTCGTCCTGACCTGTTCGTTTATGCCTGCTGTTCTGCGATAAAAAACTCGCTATTTATGGCATGGCATAAACTATGCTATGCTTTAGCACATCAATGACTTAAGCGGATTAACAACAATCAAATTCCGTGGCTTTTGCTCATTTTTTTCTTTGCTTTTATGGAGCTGCTTAGGCATCGCTTCGGGGCCTTCTTCGCGCTTTGAACGGCTCACGATTAAAGATGGTTTATCACAAAGCTCTATCATCAGCATTGTGCAAGACAGTGACGGCTATTTGTGGTTTGGCACCAGAGATGGTCTCAATCGTTATGACGGCTATGAGTTTAAGGTGTTTCGTCATGACCCGTTAGACAGTGGCACCATTTCTCATAATTACATTTGGGGCCTTGCATCTTGATGCGCAAAAAAGGGCGTTTGTGGGTGGGTAATTCCGCAGGGGGGCTCGATAGGTACGACCCTAAAAAAGCGAGCAGTTTGTTCGAGTTCCTCACCATTCCGACAAGGGTCAAGGCATTGGTCATGGCGCGGTTAAAGCCATTGCGGAAAGTGCAGATGGCCATCTTTGGCTGGGTTTGCAAGGAGGCGGGGTCAATCGCTTCGATCCGCAAACGGCGCAGTTCACCCATTATCAACATCAGGCCGACAATCCCAAAACCATCAGTAACGACAATATCAATAGCCTGCAATTTGATGCCAAAGGTCACCTTTGGGTGGCAACTGAGCGTGGTTTGAATCGCCTCGATGTCAGTGTAGGTACCATTGAGCAGTTCTACTTTGACCCGCAAGATCCCAACAGCTTAAGCTCAAATCAGGTCACTTCTGTGTTTGAAGACAGAGAAGGTAATCTGTGGGTTGGAACCTTGATTGATAGAGGGCTTAATCGCTTCGTCAAATCGAGTGGTAAGTTTACTCGTTTTCGCAACAACAATGTTTCTGACGATGGTTCTTTAAGTGACGACAATGTCAGAACGGTCTATCCAAGACAGGCAGGGCACTTTGTGGGTTGGAACTGAGTTTGGTTTAAACTAGGATTAAACCGCAAAGAGCAAACTTTAGTCGCTATCGCCATTTTGAGGGCGACCCCAACAGCCTAAGTCGCGACAGCATTTGAGTATTTTTCAAAAGTGTCCACGGTACCCTATGGATAGGCACCTCGGGTGGTTTGAATAAATTTGATATCGGTACTCGACGGTTCAAACATTTTTAAGCCTAGAGCACAAGACCCTTACAGTTTGAGCGACAAGTTTGTCAGCGCAATTTATCAAGATAGCGATAAGGTGCTGTGGGTCGGTACTTATGGCGGTGGGCTCAATCGTTATGATGATAAAACCGAGCGCTTTTATCATTATCGCCATGATGAAGCGGATCTCTCAAGTCTCAGTCATAACGCGGTTTCTTCAGTTTATGAGGATGCCAAAGGCCGACTCTGGGTTGGTACTGCCGGGGGGCGGTTTAAACCGCTATGACAAGCAGCGCAAACTTTTGCCCATTTCCGTCACGATCCCAATCAGGTCAACAGTATCATCAGTGACGAAATTTGGGCTATTACTGAGGATGAAGAAGGGGCGTTGTGGCTTGGTGCCAACGGTGGTATTACTCGCTTTGACCCCAATCACTATACCTTCGAACACTTTAAGCACAGTTCAGCCAATCCCTATAGCCTAAGCCAAAACTACATCAATGCCTTATTGGTGGATAAGAATATCGTTTGGGTCGGCACGCAAAGTGGCGGGCTTAATAAGTTAGACCGTAAAACCGGGTCGTTTTGAGCACTTTCGTAACGATGCCAACGATCCCAATACCATCAGTGATGATTTTTTGTGACGGGGATCCATAAAAAGCCGATGGCAGCTTGTGGGTAGCCACCGCCAACGGCTAAATCGGTTAGATAAGGTCAGCGGTAAGTTTACGCGTTATCGCCGCGAAGATGGTCTACTCAATGAGCACATTTACGGCATTTTAGAAGATGCTTTTAGGTAATTTGTGGTTGTCGAGCAATGGCGGTATTTTCCGCTTTAACCCCGACGAAGAAGTGTTTAAGCAGTTTTGATGTTGACGATGGGCTACAAAGCAACGAGTTTAATATAGGGTTCGTATTTTCAGAATAATCAAGGTGAGTTTTTCTTTGGTGGCGTTAACGGCTTTAACCGTTTCTTTCCCCGGTCAAATTGTTGATGACAGGCAGCCGCCGACGGTGGTATTTACCGACTTATTGGTGCTGAACAAATCGGTGGCCATCGATAATTCGCCGATCAGACGTCGTGGCGGCGACCTTAAGTTGCGTGCCGCCATCAACGAGTTGGAACAAACTGACCTTGGATTATCGCCAAACATTGGTGTCATTTCAGTTTGCCGCGCTACATTATGCCAGCCCAATGAAAAACCATTATGCCTATCGGTTAGAGGGGTTTGACAGTGATTGATCCATACCGATGCCAATATTCGCCGCGCCACTTATACCAACATTCCGCAGGCAACTATACGCTACATGTTAAAGCGTCCAATAAAGATGGTGTTTGGAGCAACAGCAGCCGTACCTTGGCTATCGGAGGTGCTGCCGCCGCCGTGGAAAACCTGGTGGGCCTATTCAAGTTATGCGCTGCTGTTGCTGGCTATTGCTCTTCAGGTAGCCAATGCTCATCGTAAAAGCTGCGCTACGAACGTACGGTGATCCAACAACTCAAAGCGGTCGATAAGCTCAAAGATGAGTTTTTTAGCCAACACCTCTCGCGAATTGCGCACGCCGCTTAATGGTATCATTGGTCTGGCTGAATCGTTGATAGATGGGGTGACCGGAGAGTTACCGGATAAAACCAAGTCGAACCTACCATGATTGTCGCCTCGGGTAAGCGTTTATCTAATCTTTATCAATGATATATTGTTTTTCTAAGCTCAAAAACCGCAATTTACAGTTACACACCAAAGCGGTTGATATTCATGCTTTGACCGATGTGGTTTTGACGTTATCGCGGCCATTGCTTGGCGAGAAATCTTTGGTGTTGACCAATGCGGATTGCCGAACGACTTACTGGCTTGTGTGAGGCTGATGAAGACAGGCTACAGCAAAATTTTGCATAACCTAGTCGGCAACGCCATTAAGTTTACCGACCGAGGCTCGGTGGGTGGTTAGTGCCGAGGAAGAAGACGGGCATTTGCGCATTAAGGTGTGTGATACTTTGGTATCGGTATTGCCCAAGATAAGTTCAACACCATCTTTGAGTTTTTGAGCAGGTCCACGGTACAGAAGCAAGAGCCTAGTGGTACTGGCTTAGGGTTGGCAGTCAGCAAACAGTTGGTTGAGTTGCACGGCGGTAAAATCGAGGTGCAATCAACCCTGGATGAAGGGTCAACTTTAGCTTTACGTTGCCAATTTCAAGTGCACAGGCAAGGCCCGCGATTGTGGTCAATGAATCGGTCGCCAGACTCGATTTAGCACCTGCAATCACCAACAATGGGTCGTTGGACAATGCCCATGAGCAGCACCGCTTTAGGCTGCTGATTGTCGATGACGAGCCGATTAACCGTCAGG
The DNA here is from genome assembly GCA_019095985.1 of Streblospio benedicti. Lineage (NCBI taxonomy): Eukaryota > Metazoa > Annelida > Polychaeta > Spionida > Spionidae > Streblospio > Streblospio benedicti. The sequence continues at coordinate 3,124 of JAGTTF010001230.1, read as the reverse complement.
TACTGCTCAACCATCTAAGTCGTCATAATTATCATTTGGTTGAGGCGCAATCGGGGGCAAGAAGCGCTGGATATTATTGCGCAAAGTGAGCCGTTTGATCTGATCTTGCGATATCATGATGCCGCGGATCTCCGGTTATGAGGTGTGTAAAAAAATTCGCGAAACTTTCCCGGTCAATGATCTGCCGGTGATCTTTTTGACCGCCAAAACCAAGTCGCCGATTTGCGCAAAGTTTTGCCGTCGGTGCCAATGATTATCTAGTAAGTTTATGTCCGCCATCGTTATTGACTCGCGTTGAAACTCATTTGCGCCTTCGTTGATATCAACCGTAATCTTGAAAGCAAGGTAAAAGAACGTACCGCCGAGCTTGAGCGCCCCCCGCAGCACGTTGGCGTTGTTCGAGATTCGTTCTGGAGATCAGTGCCACCTTTAGACTTTGCGTAGCTGCTGTATACCGTTTATCACCGGATGAAACAGTTGATGGAAGTCGATGTGTTTTCTATTGGCTTATATGATCGCGAGCGTCAAGAGATCCACTTTTTAAGTTGGCATTGGAAAACGACTCGCCGTTACCTGAGTTTACTTTTTTCGATGAACGATGGTTCCTCGTCCAGCGGTATGGTGTTTAAAACATCGTCAGGGAGGTGGTCATCAATGATTTCAGTCGCGATTTCTCACGCTACTTCGGCGATACGCCAATTCCTGCGCCAAAAGCCGGTAAGCTAATCAGGCTCGTTGATTTATTGGCCGTTGATTTTGCCGGAGATAAGATCATCGGTGTATTGACGGTGCAATCATTTTAATCTCAATGCCTACAATGAACACAAACTGGATATGGTCAGAACTTTGGCTCCACAGCCGCCATTGCGATGGATAATGCCAATGCCTACATTATGGTTGAGCGGCAAAATCAGGAGTTGATGTCTACCCACCAGCAGTTGGTGCAGTCGGAAAAAATGGCATCTCTGGGTACGTTGACTGCCGGGTGGCACATGAAATCAATAACCCGACCAATTTTAGGCATGTCAGCGCACAAAACCTTGAAGTCGATTTTGGAGCGCTGTCAGCAGTTTATTCTTAACCTTGCTTATGATGATACCGATATCGGAGATCTTAGATAGTCTCAACGAGCACTTTTAAGCCGCTTCACGAGCACTTCTAAGTACCATTCGCGATGGCACTGAGCGGATCAAGACTATCGTGCGTGATCTTCATGCCTTTACTCAATTGGAAATTGCCGATCCGAAGCAGATCAATCTTGCCGATTGTTTGCGCTCAACCATCAATTTGGTGCAAACCAAGCATCGGGGAGCTCACTGAGTTTGTCACAGATTTTAGTTCTTCGCCCAAGGTGCTGTGTCAACCGGGGGCAAATCAATCAGGGTGATCATGAATCTTATTGTCAATGCCTGCGATGCCATTAGAGACAAAAACAGACGTCTTGGCAGTAATGAGAAAGGGCGTATTGTGATTGGCCTTCGAGTGCCGACAGGGTGGGCTGAGGTGACGATTTCTGACAACGGGAGATTGTGGTATGACCGGAACAAACCAAGAACAAGCTGTTTGAGCCTTTTTTATACCACTAAAAGGGGTTGGTGAGGGCACGGACTTGGGTTGTCGATTTCTTACGGTATTGTGCAAAAAGCATGAAGGTGAGTTGTGGGTGGAATCCGAGCTTGACGTCGGCACTACTTTTCACCTCAAGTTACCCTGTCACGGCAAAGCCTGATAAAATTTTCTGTTCTGGATAAAATAGGCTATTCTTGTAGCTAACGACTCTACAGGTACATCCAGAGACATTAAAAAAATAATCAAATACATACTCATCTTTTGTGGTTGGCAGTGAGTTTGTCCGCAGAGGCGGGGCAAGCGTGCTGTCGGTTTTGAACGTTTATCGCTAGAGCAGGGATTATCACAAAATTCCGTTGCCTGTATCCACCAAGACAAAGACGGCTTTGTGGTTTTGTAAATTATTGGTCTCAAACCGTTATGACGGTTTATGAGTTTAAGGTCTTTCATCACGATCCTGCCAATCCGGCGTCGATTTCCGACAACGTAGTTAATACCATCTTTGAAGATCAACAAGGTGCCATGTGGGTCGGCACCTTGGGTGGGTTAAATCGTTACGATCCGGTCACTCAGTCTTTCACCTCTTATCGCCATGACATATCCGACCCCTTACAGCCTCAGCAGCAATGCCGTGATGGCCATTGCGCCAGATGGCGAGCAAGGATTGTGGATAGGCACCAACAGTGGCCTTAACCGTTTTAATAAAGCCAGCGGTAAAGTCAGCCGTATTATGCGCAGCCCTGAGCAGAGCAATAGTCTCAACAGCAATAAGATCAGGCTTTGCTGGTTGATGACGATGGCATCTTGTGGGTCGGTACGCAAGATGGCGGACTGAATCGTTATGACAGCAACTCTGGTCGATTTGAACACTTTACGCATGATCCTCAGCGGCCTGACTCTGGCTCACAACAATGTGGTTTCGCTACTCAAAGATAGCCATGGTCATTTTTGGGTCGGCACATTTGGCGGGGGTTAGATCGATTCGATACTCAGTTGGGGGCGTTTTGAGCATTATCAATATGATCCGAACAATGGCAAGAGCCTAAGCCACAACAAGGTAAGAACCATTTTTGAAGATTTGCGTGGACGTTTGTGGGTGGGCACCTTTTGATGGTGGGCTTAACTGTTTTAATCGCAAAAGCACAAAACTTTACGCGGTTTGAGCATGACAGCGCCGATCCGCTTGAGTTTGAGCAATGACCGGGCATGGTCGATTATGGAGGACAATACCGGGGTCATTTGGGTCGGTACTTTCGGCGGTGGCCTTAAAAGTACGATACCAAGCGCGCCCGCTTTGGTCATGTTCGTTATCAACCTAGTGGTGCCAATAGCCTCAACTCGGCCAAAGTGACCGCCTTTATCAGCAATCGCCTTTGTTGTGGGTCGGTACCGATGGTGGGCTGAATATTTGGGGATAACAGCATCGGCCAGTATCGCTATTTTCTTCATGATCCAAACCAGCCACAAACCATTTCTCGCGGCCGTATCAATGCCATCTTTAAAGATGATAGAGGCATTACTGGATCGGTACCAACTATGGCCTCGACCGCTTTGA
>JAGTTF010001229.1:0-10382 GCA_019095985.1 Streblospio benedicti | reverse complement strand
AATTGAATTAAACTACGTTGACAATAATTCTGTTTCATTGATTTAGTATGTTTATTGACGATGAGTTTATTTGATTGGATTTGCTAGCAACAGTTTAAATGATATACAATGATTTGCTAAATATTTTCTAAGGTAATTATGATATTAGCCTTGTTAATTTGTAAATCGAGGGGATGTGACAATATTTTCAATATCTCATACTTGTACTTAACCAAGAACTAGTCACCTAACGTATGTTGTAAATCAATAACCGATCCCTTGTAGCAAAGTTCTAGAAATTAAAGGTTTTAGCACATGTTTCTACACACTTGGGAACAGCTGGTGGCTCAGCTAATAACATCAAGCTAGCATCCCCGTTGCCAGCATCAACACCATTTCGCATAGCTGGGGACATTTCCACCAGTCAAGCGCCACTAAATGCATAGGTCTAGAGTGGATGTATTTGAGAAGTAACAGATATAGTGAGCAGCGGTACTAACACATAACAGAACAATAAAGAGAATCAATCACATGAAGCGTTCGAATCTATTTACCAAAACAGACCTTTCACTGGGTCATGTATTAAAAATACAGACAACAAAAGCACACATTAAAACTATTGTTCATATAAGTGAGATCCCATTTTGGGCAGCCCAGTCTTCTCCAACAAACGAAAACAAAGGAGCATCATCCCCTCAGCACTGGCTAGATGATACGCCACCTGCTGCGCATTCCAGGGAGAAATTGGCTGTCTGGTCCAGAGTGGGCTCGCTATTTTGACACATGGTGTCGAGATGTTAAAAGTTTTTGGTAAGTAGGATTTTGTTTTCATTTTATGAACCTAGTACCACGGCAAATTGTGGTGTCTAACAATTATTTTATGCCATGTAAATTTAAAAACCATGGTGTTGCAATTTTTTCAAACTATTGCTCAATACTGAGGGTATAGATTGCCCAATACAACACCTTTATTACTCGCCACTATTGCACTGAGATAAACGGCTTGTCATCTTGTAAATAAAGGTCAGTATTACTCACTGGTGAAAATGCTCACACTGACGAATTATTTCTCAATCAGCTATTACTTGCCGCCGGCCAGTCTGTGAAAGTGCTAGATTGTTGTATGTTGCAATCATTTTACTCTCATGCACAGTTTTCAACTGCATGTATACTGAGCAATCTATGCTGTGCACATAGCATATATATTACCCATACTTCTGAGCTTGTGATGATCATTGGTGATATTGTATTTTCATGTGTCTTTAAACGTATGGCACGTTTAGTGCACGTAGTTTTACATTTCAGTAGCCTTCTCATCCATACTATCTCGGAACCATAGGCTGATTGGTATAATCTCTTTTTGTAATGGTACAATGCATGCTCGTGTCATGTAGCAAATAGCAATTAATGAATTAACCGAGCATTCATTTTCAGGATGTTGATGGAACAAGTATATTTTTCAGAGTCAAAATAACATAACAGCCATATAATCACAAATGATACACAGAGTGATCATATTCAACATGACTTACGTGTTGGGAGCTGCCAACGCCACAAGCTGTGTGGGTCAATGTCAGTGCCCACCTGGCAGTGTTTTGGCAGATGCTAAGCTTATGCATAAAATTGATGGCTGCAGCTCGACTAAATATGAGTGGTATTATGACTAAATCCCACACATATATAACTGATGATAATGTAGTAAACCACGCACCTTTCATCTTCAAGGGATGAGCAGACAGGAGTGCGTAAGTGTGAACACCCTCTACCCATTACCACCATCAAAATTTTACAGAATTAGTAACAAGAACGGGGGATTTTGACTGATAAGCTTCTGTGATATAAATTCGAGTTGCAACAAGCGGTCTGCGCAAATTTGATTATCGTAAGAAATAGTCATTAGAATGTGCGCACTTTCTAAAGTCAAGGATTTTGGTATTGTATTGGTAATTGTGGTAATATCTGGGCATGGTCCATTATGCATAATTGGTCGGAATAATAGCACTGAGTAGGTGAACAAAAGGGCAAAGACGTAGTAATAGTAGTGGCAAACAAAACGGCAATTGAGACATAACACACATCAGCAATAAAGGCATGCATATTATATACATTCCAGTGATCTTGCATACATCCGAACTAAAACACGTGAGTAACTTCTGTGAGGTGTCGATGCTACCATCTAGCCTTGATGGATAACGTAACGGGAATATATACAGGGGAAAGCGATACAGAGCATACAGGCATTGGGTACTGTCCTGAGCCAGAATATGATTGGATAAGTGTATAAATGTAGTAACTGGGCCAATGTCCTCATATGTACTTCTTAGCCTCAGTAGAGGACAGGGTTCTTAGAACGTGGATCAATATATGAGGCAGGACTATATAAAGCCGAGACAGCATAGTCTGGTGGCCAAACCAGGATTATTAGCTGGAGCGCGCAAATGGGTATGCATGATGTTTTATGATTGATTCTGACTAGTTTGAAGGTGCCGAATTCAAATCTGCCAGGTGCCTCCTTGTGTCCCTTGGGGAAAATTAATTATTCAAGATGGCCGCCATGGTATTGTTGAATTTTAGGATGATAGATTAATAAGGTTATAATTTATCTACAATTGTGTATAATATATCAAAATATATGGTTTCCAAGACACAGAAACCATTGAAACCATCTATTATCACATATTACCAAGACTTACTTTTTTATTTAAGATGGCCACCACATTATTGCGTAAAATTAAAGATTATTGACTCTGATTGTTGTAAAGCACCTACAAGTGTATATAGTATATCAAAATGTATAGTTTTGAAGGCAAAATCCCATTTAAATGATAATGAAATCCAGAAAGCTTATCTGTACTTTATTATTCAAGATGGCCACTTATACACTTTTCATGATATAACTTATTAGTATATTCTCAATGAGTATATATCTCTACTTGTATTCTATCAAAATGTATTAACGAAGGAAAAATGATACTGTATGATCTACAGAGGTTAGAATTTCTGGGTGCATTATGATATATATTTTTTAAAATGTTTATCATTATAAAGCAAGTAAAAATATATCTATTCATAGTTCCGATGCTCCTCCCTTTTTCTGGATTTATCAATGCAACCAGTTGGGTCCCACAAACATTCCTATCGCCCGTTGTAAATAGAGAAAAATTGATGACTTTCTACCCAAGAGTGTTTTTATTAAAAGTGTACTAATCTTCTTAATTTTAACTTGGGATGAATTCGGTAACATCTGTTCTACAACATACCAGAAGTATTCTCAGAAATACATTGATAATAAAGATTTGCTGGGACATTAAGTTTTCCATCTTTTTGCATCCACTGCCAAATGAAGTCCTGTGATAATGGGTTATTTGAGCCGCTACTCTTAATTGCATCGCGCTATGATCGGTGTTGACAAATTTCGGCGTGTGATACAGGCTAATGTGCACATGCAAATGGTGTCACCTTTAAATCGCCTGAGTGATATATTTGTGAAACAAATGTATTATAATCGTTACAATAAAATGATCATCCAGAATTCACATGTCGGATAAATTGTAAACCGATTTTGAAGTCATGGACAAAAGGATATTTCTCACCACCTGCATTGCCGCTTGACTGTCTTCTTGTGAGGAGAGATATCTCCACATGATATCCTCTGCTGCCGTTTGTCCTTGAGCCTCCCTCGACGCGGATCTCTTAACCGAATTGGGCTTCTCCCGTGGCAAGAGGTCCTTCTGGGGAGTCTTCTTTGTCCGTTTCTCCTCGTTGACACTCACGTCTCCCTGGTCCGTTTCGTGGTCCAACACTCACTGGTGTTCTGTCACAGGTCAGGGAGCAGGCACTTGGTTCTTTAGCGCCACCTTAAGCCCGTCCTGCTCTTGACTGGGTGCTTTGTCCTCTAGGAGGGGTTCCCTCGAGGGAGCCGGCTGCCTAGGGGAGTCGCCAACCGTGCCTCTGGTTCCATTCTCTGTGCCATTGTGCGTCTCGGGCTGAGGGTCCTTTTTCTTCATCGGAACCGCTTGGTTCAGGGATCCTCTGTAGGATCATTGTGGGTAACACTGTGGACGCGAATATGTGGCTCATTCCACTCGTGCTGGTTCCTCCATCAGTTGGGTTCGCCACAGTCGTTGATTCCCTCTCGGAGCCTCCTGGGTTGGTTGGGAGAGGGGTCGCATTGGAGCCCAAAGAGACTCGTTTCACGCCTCCCGCCATACCGTGCCAGATGTAGGTCCCGTGTGGTAACTGCACGTCTCTTGTCGAGGTGGTTCTCCACCTGTGGCTTCGTTCAACTTGAGGGTTTCGTAGTCGACCTGGACCTCTTGTAGAACGTTGGTCATCTTTTCTTTTGCGCCTCCATTGTCGTTCACGTGTTGCCTATCTCACAGCGTGTCTGTTCTCGCTTCGAGGTAGGACTCCGCAAAGTCCCTTGATGGCCATCCATGCTTCCAATGGAGTATCATGGATACCGCTGTCTGGTCGCATCCTTGGATCGTCTGAGGCCTATTGCCTGTCACGTGGCTCTACTCCCCTGTGATGGAGCTCTTGACACTGGATCTTGTGTCTTTAGCGCCAAGGGCATCGCTACCTCTGTGTCAGACATTGCTACTGGATCTCGGCATGCACACTGCAATTACTGCATGTACCTATGTGAGATCCTGGTCACGGCACCAAAGTGTAAACAAAGAGAGTTCTGTAATAGCCATTTTTGACTGGTGGACTCCTTGGACGATCTATGTGGAGGAACTTGCTAGAGCTCCGGTGATGATCTGTGGGGCGGCAGTACGAGTATCTCCCGGCCTAAGGCCCTTGGAAGATCTACCCCGTATCCCTGCGGCTGTGTACATGAAATGTACGCCCCACCCTACTGGTCTGGTACCAGGGTGGATGCACCGTACGTGATCAGAACCCTCGTATGCTCCTCGTTGTGTATTAGGTTTACTGTGAACAGCTGTCTAACGTCCAAAGGATGCAGTGTAGCTGGTGACACCCCCGGGTTTCATGAAGGGCCTCCAACAGGGAGGACTTAACACCGGTGCTGACAAGCACTGTTTCAGGTGTCCCCTACGCAGTGCAACACAGGACCCGGTCCAGGTTGAGAGAAGTACCCACCGGGTAGCCTCTGTAGAAGATATAATAAAAAGAGGGCCTATTTCCAAGAGAATAGGTTACAAGCCCTACTGCTTCCAACAAGTGCTAAAGGAGAACTACTGCTATTGAGCTCATAACCAGTACCAGAGAGTACCGGCTCCCTAATCCTATTGTGGCCATAATAAAGGACAACAACAAAGCCTAAAATGTCTGTGTAACAGGGCCAACTAAACCTAGTCCAGTGCAACTTCTATTACCTAATTTTATACTATGAAAGAATGCTACAATTCACTTGAGACTACAGGAAACTCGTTTTGTTACAGTTATATACTAGTGTAGTGGCGGCCATTTTGAATAATCAAAGATGAATAATTTTCATATATTTCATTATCATTTGAATGGCTTACTTACCTTCAAAATTATAAATCTTGAAATGTTATACACCTTATAGGTACATTATGACAATCAGAGTCAAAAATCTTGAAAATTACAAAATAATGTGGCGGCCATCTTGAAAAAGTAAGTAAATTTTTGGTTATATGTGTTTATAGATGGTTTCAATGGTTTCTGGGTCTTGAAAAACATATATTTTGATATATTATACACAATTGTAGATAAATTATAACCTTATGAATCGATCATCCTAAAATTCCTCAATCCCATGGTGGCCATCTTGAATAACTAATTTTCCCCAAGGGTGACAAGGTGGCACCCGGCAGATTTGAATTTGGCACCCACAAATTAGTCAGAATCAATCATTAAACATCATGCGTACCCGATTGCAGGGCCCAACTGAAATTCCTCCGGACTAGCATGTCTGCTGGGTAGAATGTATTAAAATAAAGTTTAGAAAGGATTTGTTTGTATTTATTCCCCATTACATTTGGTGGAGAGGTCGGATTGTTATTTACCCAATACATTCTACCATTCGGAATTACATTATATAGAGCATTGAGCGTTACCGTTTTAACTGGATTATATGCATTTTGCTTGATTAATTTGTTTGATGTAGTCATTGTGGATATTTGCTGTTTGTTTATTTGATGTGGCATCCCACATCTACGCCAATCACAGGACTAAATCGTCATTCAGTAAGTTCTGTTGATTTCTCCGTTGATTCTACTTTAAATCAAACATTTGCTGATGGTAATGGTACCATTGTGTTTCGTACTTTGTCAGATTTGGAACACATCTGGTCAGTAAAATTGACTGATATGGCTAAAAAAACAATCACAAGAAGCCACAATGTCCACAGTTCAAAATTTGTCAGACGAGAATGATTTACAAAAATCATTACTCGAAGCTGCAATGAAAAAGCTACCTGACTCTGAGGAGTCAGGTGACGATGATGCTAAAGATGTTCGTGAGAAAACATCTGTTGGTGTCGGTGATTTAATGCAGCAAAATATTTTGCATCGCCAACTGGTGCAATTATTAGACAAAAATGAAAGACTACGTCATGAAAATTTCCTCAAGGAAGAACGATTGCAAAATACGTTCAAGAAAGCTCATGTTCATCAATTGTCAGAGGAAAATTATAAGGTTAAATTGTCTAATTTACAAAGACAATTCCACCGAGATAGTTCAAAATATGATATGCCTCCATACTCGGCATCCCCTGACGTTGACAATGATAGTACTGTGGGTGCGTTGACAGCTCAATTGAAACAGTTATCAGATGAATTTCAAGCATTTAAGCGTGCCGAACACTCTCGGCCAAAATATTCAAAATATAGTGTCTGTTTTGAAAGAGGTAAAATCTAAACCTGCCTATCGCAGACCTCTAATTTCGCTACCCACGTTTGATGGAGCCGAGTCTTATTTCTCATATGCTTGTCATCGGCAGCGCATTCAGCGCACAATGCTAAACACTCATACAATCACTCACTCACTCTTTCAACCCAATGACCTGTTGTAACAAATGTTAGGGCCTCCAGTGTACGGGTTCATCGCAGCATGACCGCAGAGTATAAAAAACCCAATAGTATAAGTTGCACTGGACTAGGTTAATATCCCAGTTACACACACCTTGTTAGGGATTTGTTGTTGTCCTTTACTATGGCCACTATTAGGATTAGGAACCAGTACTCTCTTTGTACTGGGTTGAGCCGATTAGCAGCAGTTCTCTCTTAGACGCTGGTACAGCAGCATGTAGGGTTTGGCAACCTATTCCCGAAGGAATAGGCCCTCTTTTCTCCTTGTTCTGTACCGAGGTTTGGCCGGTGGCCTTCCTCCCTCACCGTCATGGACTTGGCCTACCGTGGTTTGCGCCAAGGGGACGCCCGTAGCTCAGCGTGTCAGCACCGGTGCGAAAAGGCCTCCCCGTGTGGAGGCTTCTCGTGAAACCGGGGCAACGCACCCCATGATTCAAGGGCCGACCAGTGGCCCAGGTATGTGGTGCACGTGTAGTCTTGGGAAACACAATGAGAAGTAGTCGTAAGAGGAACGTCTGTGGCGCAGCTGGGGGTGTGTCAGCCGAGGAGGCCACATGCACCCCAGGTGAGTGTCACTGCTACAGTGGGTCGACACAACAGTTCCAGTTACTTTGTTTACACTGTACCTAATTAACGTGTATGAGCCACGGGCAGTGTGCAACTGTTTAGGGATGAGTTTGCTCAACACCCACCACCAGACCGGACTGGGAATCGAACCCATGACCTTCTGGTCACGAGTCCAACTCCCTAACTACTCGGCAACGGAAGCACTAAACTGCCAGAAACCTTTTCAATAGCTGCAAAGCCATTCAACGTCCGATTTAAACACACGTCTAGGATGCAACGTGAAAATAAAACAGTATACAGTTATTTGGCAGATATCCTACAAAAAAAATCATCGATTGTTATATGAAGGATACAGATCTGCAGCTCATTACATATTCAAATGTCTTACTACCCAAAATCAAATCATGTGTAACATGTATGGACTATGTAGATTCGCAACAAGTTGTAGTCCGAGCAGAAAAGGTTGAAAATACTATTAACCTTGAACAACAGTTAGAATCAGATATAAATGAACTATGAATCTCTTGAGGCCAGGAGAAAGAAAATAAAACTCTGTACCCTCTTCAAGGTCCACCATGAACTATATAACATCAATGCTCCATCACATGTTCATCTTGCTCCCTTAAGAAACAGAAGAACTCACCCATTGTCATATCTTGAAATATCAACATCCACAGACTATTACAAGAAATCCTTTTTTACCCCTCTTCAATAATCCTATGGAACAACCTGCCAGCAGATATTGCTACTGCGACTTCCTTTGGAGGCCTTCAAGGCAGGCTCAGCCTCAGCCCACTTCTAACTTTTTCTTCCTCCTTGTTTTGAACCTGCACTACTAACAATCGCTTTTAGTCTCTCCTACCATCGGCCCAATTCCACTCTTACTAACACTATCTACTTTCTTTCTTCATGCACACACACCAAATTTTACAGAGGATATAGTCATCAGTTGTGATGTATTCTTCGTCAATGTTATACAGATATCCTTCCGTCCGTCATGCAGGGATAGTTTCTATGCTGATTGCCACCGTACTAATAGCCAGTCATAGTCAAGAACACGTTTTCTCAGTAACAATTAGAGCAGACGATGTTATGAACAGCGCCAATATTAGTATTATTAATATAGGGATAACTCACAGAGACGTGATCATCGTTCTCAATCATGCCCTCGTTACCAGTGTGATACTTACAACAGAAATGGAAGCAGAAGCTATCGTAATCATTATCGATCTACCTCTCGAGGAAGCTTGTTTGACGAAAACAGGTGGAGATCAAACTCTGGACAAGTTTATGACCGTCAATCTCATGACATATAGGACAAAGATACTGATAACCAATCGAAAGAGCATTTAAACGCCTAATCGCGCCACCGGAGGACTGTCTATCGTCATTTCAAGAATTACCAATAGTTTTAGTTTAGATTTAGAGAATTTTGACAATTCGGTGGTGCAAATTTATTTCGAAGACAGCAATAAGCGTGTACATGCACTAATTGACACAGGGGCAGCTATATCAGCCTGTTTTAAATCAATGATGGACAAATTATGTCCGCAATTTATGAAAAGTATCGTCAACCTACGGAACCTGTTGCAGGCAAACCCAATTCCTTTTGTCTTATTCCAGTAATTACATCAAACAACCAAAAATTAGATTTGTCCACAAGCTTAGTTAGGACAACCACATCTCTCGATGATTAAAAATATGAAGTTATTAATTCAGCAGTTACAGTTTCCAATAATAAGATACCAGCTATTATTCACAAATCCGTCATCGGAGACACTGTATATCAGTCAAAACGAAAATGTTGCCTACTTTACACCACTATCACAAGATGATATTAAAGAGTCTGTCACCTCGTCCATCGATTCTATTGCCACTGATTCTGATCAACCATTATTTGATCTTTCACATATGTTGGACAAGAACCTCTACTCTCAAATCTTGAGGATGTTCCAAAATAATTCATCTGCTTTTTATTGACAAATCTCGTAAGCTTGGATTTTGAAATGTGGTAAAAACATAAGATTGTTCTCAAGCCAGAAACAGAATACAAGCATGATAATCCGTATAGGTACCCACCTCATGTGAAACAACAGATTAATAAAAAAATCCAGTGTTTACTGGATCATGACGTCATTACTGAAACAGTTGATGTACTTTTTTACTAGTTCGGTTCTTGCTGTATACAAAAACACCAAAAAGTCACAAAGCACATGCAAAGTGACAACCCAAAGGAAGTGAGATTATGCATTGATTTACGAGTGTTAAATGCGGCTTCAATCTACCACCAATAGTATGTGGCCAATTTTAATACAAAACTGGACTTCCTGGCACAAAGAAAGGCATATATTATACAAAATTAGACTGTTTCAGTGGGTATTTCCAGCTCGCGTTACATGATTATTCTAAAATGTTTACTGGTTATCATTGGAATTCCAGAACTTTTTGTTTAATCGTTGTCCTCAAGGTTTACATGGAAGTCCTTTGAGCTTCAGTCGAGCACTGAGTACAATCCTCAAGGAGCAACTCAATAAAACAACCATTATTTATTTGGATGATAATCTTGTGGTGAGCAGCTCATTAAACGACCATATTTCAGACGTTCATGAAGTATTGCAGTGCCTATCCAAAGCAAATCTAAAACTATCACCTAGTAAATGTGAATTTGCTAAAAACTAAAGTGGAATATTTAGGTCATTAAGTCTCAGAGTCTGGTTATGAACCTTCAAACTCACATCTTGAAGCTATAAAAGTTATCCCATACCGCAGTTTAACGACACGAAGAGTTTATGCAGTTTCACGGGTCTTGTTATCTTT
>JAGTTF010001227.1:9296-19663 GCA_019095985.1 Streblospio benedicti | reverse complement strand
GATGAAAGGACTGACGCAATTGATGGGGTCTAACCAAGTCTAAACACGTTAAAAATACACAAAAAATGGTGCCTACAGCGGGGGAATGCAGCGGATGTAGCTCGATCCTCCTGGAGGCTCCTGGGGGGAAAAACGGCCGCGTCTTCTTCGTGGTCACAGGCAGGGGGAAATGCTATGGCTCGGGTTGATGTTATATTGTGGATGCGCACTTATATTGTTTATGAACTGTAGGTGGGTTTTTAGTCAATAGAATGAGGAGACATCCAGTTGAGGTTACTAATTCATTTATTCCTTCAGTTGTTAATGTTTGCTACCGCGGTTGAACTATAGTCCAGAATCCATACACACTAGGTACACACTTAAACTCTAGAAGAGTAACGAATTAAACTATTAAAGGGGTGTACAAAGACCAACGATCACTGACGGCCACTCCGCTCTCAGTTTGCTCACGGAAGTCTAGCCAGTCCAGCTAGTGGAAACGGGGAGCAGAGCAGTCGTGCTGGAGACCGCGCACCGCCGCTTTTTATGCCAGTGCTCAGGCATGCGGCCGCTAGGCGGCGGGGCAGCGGCGGCACCCGCTCGGTGACTGGCCCGTGGACACTGGCCTTGTTTGTGTTTCTAGGGGAAACGCGGCAGATGAGCCGTGTCCAGGATCCTGCGTTAAATCGGGCACGCATCGCATTATCGACAACCCTCTTGTTTGCGAGAATGGAATTCCATTCTGAGAGATATGTATAGCGCGCGCCCGACCCCACAGGCCCGGGCCACGGCAAACCCTGTGCACCCTTACGGCTATTTATAGTATTCGCTTATCTTGGCAGGTCAGAGCCCCTTTTTAAAGAAAAACTAACCGATGTTGGAGTTATCATTTAGGTTACATATGCCAATTCATCGGTGTGGACCTCCATGTGCGGGGTGAGATTTTACCCGCATCATGTTACATGCCTAACTGGGTTCTGCCTGCGTATTTCCTAACATAGTATAACCTGAGGTCCCTATTATCATATACAAATAATGAAAATTGGTATGACATTCATATACACTTATATAATTTAAACCTGGATTCTGGACGTCCTACACATCGTTATATATGTTACAGTAAATCTGTGAAATCAGAGATTTCGTGAAATCCCTAAAATTTTCAGGGAATTCGTGAAATCACTGTTTCACTTAGTGATTTCATGAATTCTCTAAAACCCCTAGGGATTTCATGTAATTACTGAATTAACCAGTGTTATATTACGCAACATTACTGGATACATTTTAGGAAGACTGTGAAGCCTTTCTTCAATAAGCTGTTGCTATAACAGTTATAAATATTTTCTCTCGTTGCTTTCACAATTTATGGCTAAAATAATGGGTGTGTTAGTCATGCTAAACCAGTTCATTCTTGCCTACCAGTCAACATGGCACAAAGAGGTGTACTACAAAAGGTGTACAATGCTGCCTGAAACATACTTGGAATTGTGATTCATCGGGATGAAAATGACCTTTACAATTGCAGTGAAAGCTGGGATTCTGAGCACAAAGTATTCAAGGAATCAATTTGACCTCTGTTCCCAGCGATATTTGATTGACTCTGATATCAACACAGAGTGTACCATCACACTTCGTCAGGCTCTCAAGTCTACAGCTACTGGCGGACAAGGGTTCTTCCAATGTGACTGCTCAAAAGGCAAGAAACAGTGTCAGACAAACAGGTGCAAGTTTTTTAAAGTAAAAAGACTTTGTCATAGCAGGTGTCTCAGCAGTGTCACATGTCAAAATAAGAATTAGTGAAGTTCCTGTATCATCAAGTAATAATGTATTGTAGTAGAATATTAAATATGCATGTTTTTATCATTTTGCACTAGCTTTGATGAACATTGGCTGCTTTTTAAAAACTTTTATACAACGTTTGTATGATATCATCAAGTAATAATGTATTGTAATAGAATTTTAAGAATTGTGATATTTATGTTGCACTGAATGCATATGATAAGCAATAAATAAAGTTCCTTACAAAACATTGTATCTTAAACATCTTAGACATCTTTGGAATGTTTGATTAAAGAAACATGGACACTGAAATATGAAAACGCCATTCAGGGATTTCATGAAATAACTAGAGTGTCATTTCAGTAATTACATGAAATCCCTAGAGTTTTTAGTGAATTCATGAAAATTTTGAAGATTGGCCCTAATATGGTTCGGCAAGGTTAAGGTTAGTAGCCTATTGTTAGTCATATAAAAAAAAATACGGGGTTTCTACTACCAAAACCGTTCACTTTTCAATTGTTGCATTCTTATAATTTGTCCATTAAAAGTTCACTGAGGCACTGGAATACAGCCGCCACGCCATGGTTCCTTGGTTAAGTCAGTCTTTTGGTTCTTGAGTCGTTGAAGTGTTCTCCTGGCAGAATGGTGCACCCCCCCACTTCCGCCGTAGTCAAGTTCATTTCCTTCTCACAATCACTTATTGCTGGTCGATCATCTCATCTGGTTGGTTCATCTTTTCAGCGTCTTATATGTCTTCTGCCCTGCTTATAATTCTAAAGGTTTCTTGGGGCTTAAAGGTGATGTATCGCGCAGTGTTATGGATCATCAGTAAAAGCTCTTAAGTGTCACCATGCTTGCGCGATCTATAAACGTCGTATTGATTTCTTACAGGCTCACTAGGCTTCTGGAATGGTATTTTCTTCTTGTGTTCCCAGGCCTCCAAGGATTGGGGAACCTGTCTTTACGATGTTAAGGATTGGTATAATCTTCTTCTTATGATCTGTTTTTGAGTTGTCGTTCGGGGTACGTTGTGTCTTGTGTCGTGCTCTGAGTTTTCATGTGATGACCAACTGGTTCTTTTGAGTTGCCGTTCGGGGGTACGTTGTGTTTGTGTCGTGCTCTGAGTTTTCATGTGATGACCAACTGGTTCTCTTCGTATGTTGGTGAAACTTTATAAATATTTCTTATGATTTTGCTGTATGATTTTGTCGTAAATGTTGGCATGGTGCATATGCTTTAAATGAGCTTATCTTGTTGTTTGGCTTCTGCTTCTTCATTGTTCGATTTTGGTGTGATTGTGAGGTTGGAATACAACTATGACTACTTTGGTCGTGTGGGCGCGTTGGTCAGTGGCCAGGTGGATCATGTGTGGCGTGGTGAGGTGGCTGTTTTCCATGGGGCGCCTCAGGGATGTTTATCTGCAACATATTGACCTGCATATGGTTTACATACGGTTTGGTTAGCACTGTACTTATAGAAACAATAATCATTACTTTGCTGTCTTAACTTTTAACTTATTATTTATCATTATGTTACTCTGCCATTTATCGTTATATATATATATATATGCAACCCTCTTGTTTGCGAAAATATGGTATATATTTTAATCATAACAGCAATATAAATACAAAAGTCAATAAAAATCAAACCACAGCAAGCTTAATAGTATATAATTGAAAGCAATCAACGGCAATCATGCTCATGCATAAAACGCTAAATAAGGTTATATATATACAATCGTGCGAATATTAGGGGACCCCACACAGGTGAAAGGGGGCTTCAAGCCCCGCCTGTGTGAAGCAACCTAATCGAGGAACGTATTTGTTGGCCAAGCACTTGAGGTGGTTCGCAAACCGTGGCGCACCGTGTGTGTCCATCACGAACGCCTTACGTCCGTCGATCAGGTTACCATTACCGCAATGGTTTGAGTGCCTTTCTGCCACTTTACCGTATGCAAGTAGCGGCGAACTCCATTCAGACATATAGTCCGAGCTACACAATACTAAATATATACAAATCTGTACATTAAAAGTACAGTACAATGTAAATCATCACGCTAATATCTATTGAGTGGACGCCGATATGTCATGTACGGTCTGCGCTATTGACCTGATCTGATTAAAAACACAATCAGCGCCGTATTCGGAATTATACAAACGTATAACCGACCGTAAGTGGCGGCGTATTCCAACGACATAATGGGCGATGGCCGGTGTAACTTCCCTTTTATCCAACGCCCCTTGAACATAGGGCGTGGTACAGCGCGGGCATTCTCCTATCCTTGTACAATACAGGGAGTTCCATGGGTTAATTGAGGGATTCAGGGCGCAATCACGAACATGCGAACATGGTTGTTTATCTGCACTCTCATGGGGGCACACCCAGCTACTATAAACAAATTTATAAACACATTCTCGATGTGCCGTAGCGAGGCAGCAGGGCATAATGTCCACGGACAAACTCGACGAGTGAGTGTCCGGGTGGAACTTTCTCAACGGGCCGTCACAAAACACGCATGAGCGCGACTTGACTGCGCCGTGCATCATGTATTGTTCGTCCCAGAATGCTGATTCCATGGACTGAAATTCCCTCGCCCGCTTCATACAATCTTGAAAGTCACATGGCATATCATTATGCCATTCAGCATTGGCAATACCGTATATGGTATGCGAACTTAACTTACCATTTCTGTGTAAAAGGATATCTTTGAGGTGTCCCCATGGAGTTACTGTTCCCAGCTGGATGATTTGTACCAGCCTCAGGAAACGGAACACGTTCGCATCCGTGCATAAATTTCTTAACCCCCACACTATCAGGTATTCAGACCACAGGAGATTGGCCACATGCAGGAATTCCCCAATCCTACGTTCCAGGAAAGGCGAAAAGGGGTAGTCGTGGAATATGTGTGAGGGGTCACTGCTCAAAATTCTACATGCGCACAAGAATACGGACATATCCATGGCTATGGTAGGTCTACGGAAATCATGCAAGACAGGTTCATGAGGGGTCGGTGTATCGACAGTTGGGGTTGTATTGTATGATGGAAAATGCCGCGCCGGGTGACCGAACGGAAGTACTAAATTGGGTTTTACTACTGTAACTACGTCACACAACCTGGCCGTTTTTCCTGACGCCATTGAACTAGAGTGCGCATTATCATTAACCTGTTTAGGCGTCATATATACAGGTACCGGAATGTGCAGTTCATTCCTCGTGTTGTATTTCAACATAGCTGCAAAGAAACCTGAACGGCTTGCCATTCGCCTCAGTTCTTTTCGCGAGGCGTAAAATTCAAACGGCGCGGAGGTGTGACATAAGCCCAACCATCGTCCAAAGGCCTCAGGAGAGGTCGTACGTGAAGTCAGGCTGTTAGGTCGTCTGAAACCTGCACCCGCTAAATCCCTGGTTATTGCTGCATCCATTCTAAAGACTAAAATACACATATAATTAAAGGCATTAAGACGTGGTCATAACTTATACATATACATTCGGATTGCAACCAGGCCCACCAAACGCGTTCTACGAATACAGCATATGCACAACAAATAATAAATGGCTACAGGGTCGTGCATGTAAATATAATGGCTACAATTTGGCGGCTTAGCGTAGAGGTCATTATCCGAGCGCATCATGAAATTAACGAAAGTTCCTAAATAAGTTCGTCAGACGGTTTGGTAGACCTGTAATATAAGCCCATGGGTGTGGCCTACACTTCATTACCATGGACACTGGGCAATGGCATATTGCAACTACATATTCTATCGACTACAGCTGACACCGTTACATCATTGGCATCGCGCAGCTGTGCCATGCTTGCTATCTGGCCAGCCCGGTGGCCATATACCACAAAACCGTTTGGTAGCTCTAGGTCATATTCCCTGGCCAGATAGTTAAACTTTAGGTTCCCTCTCCATGCCAATGAGACTGACGCAAATAATCCACAGCAACTGGATATACGTGTAACAGTTAACGAGGGTACATTGATATTATGCATATATCCTTTCGCGAAACGTAGCGTGCATACGTTGAATTTAGCTACATGAGTGTCACCAGTGATAACTATTGCTAGCCTGGATTTACAGTTTAAACATTTCCTTATTTTAATATTGCGGTAAGCTTTGATAGCTACCAACACGCGTATGAACATGTATAGAAGAAACGCGGCGCAACAGGTGAGGACTGCTATGGCTATCAACTTATAGTCATCTCCCAATGCATCACCAGTCGTGGGCATCGGTGTGGACTGGTCAGCGGAGGCCGAGGGAATTAATCCCTGCGGCGCCATGGCCACCATAGCCAGGTTTATGACGTATAGCCTATAACCGAAGTATCCTACGCACACGGAAATGGCTAAGGCCCAGGCACCCGTCAGGGCACAAGAAAGTATTCCTTGCCAGGGTAATTCCATGAATAATTTGGCCCACATGTCGCTTGGTGGTGGAGGGGGTGGTACCAAATTAACGGCGCGCGCCGTGCGCATAAGACCTAATCCCTCTCCTGTGTCCGCACTTTTAGCCTTATTGATTATCCTAGCGATCACATCATTAGTGGAAGGCAATAATACTGTACTTTCTGTTATGGGATTCATGGGAAGTTTAGCGTCAACGACAGAGTTCATCACATGTATTTGGGCAAAGCTAACTAGGTGTGCCAAGTTTACCACGTCTTGTTCATGACAGTTACTTGTAGCCCTGGGTACGAATACATTTTCAAAAGCCATATTACAATTACAGGGTAAATTAATTATCATAAACCGAGGATCACGGACTATTCTTTCATCTACGTCGCATATAAGTCTCAATTCTTGCGCCGTGGTGGATATGGCAAAGGTCGCGTTAGAGATGTATATTGCTCCAGGCGGTACATTGCCGCTGAATATTCTGTAATCGCATTTTGCCATCGCATCGTCCAGGTGACCCAGGTAAATGTCCATAAGGCAAGTGGTCTTCACCACATTATGCATGGACATGAGTGTGGGACATTTTCTTATTCCGTCTGCTAGACACGCCAGAAATTCTACTTCCGACATCTCATTGTACAAATGCCTAGATTTGGTTACTACTAGAAAAGGTTTGTCCACGAATAATTGAATGTAACCCTCATCTGTGGGCTTTCCTAATGCAGGATGAATGGGTGCTGGGAAGGTCGTGGCTTCGAAGATGTCGATACTGTATGTCGGATTTCCGACTGGTACTTGGACAGTGATAAATAAATCATTGTCCACAACCCAATAAGTTGCAGAATCCATAGAATAGTAATATGACAGCTGGGTAGAATCAAATATGGGCTGTAGACCCGACTTGGCCTCTAAAAGGTGTTGTGTCAATGCCTCTAGTGCCTTGGCCAAATGTTGTGGCGGGATTAAGGTAGCAGAGATTTTTCCTGTTGCTAAATCTTCCAACTTGTCAATCCAATCCCGCACTACGATATCCATGGTGTCAAGGTCTCTGATGGCCTGATCTATCGCCATATAGGCAGCCATCAGTTCCAACTGTGATATGGCATAAAAATATGTGTTAGTTGATACGTCACCTATTAGGTATCGTGTGTCTGTTGTTAGATTGCGCATTTCTTCCTGTAATCTTGAATTGCTTTCTAATAACGTATCATATACTCTTCCTATTCGCGTGTTTGTCTGATTAATTGTGGTCAGCATCATATTCTTCAGTCTAACGACGTTATTATGAGTGGTCTGTGAGGCTTCCCGTACGTTGTTAACCCACCCTCGTACTTGATAAAAATCAGATTCAGTTATGAGCCCAAGGGCGCAGCTATAATTCGCCCAATAACTTCCAGGAAACGTTTCTGTCTTCTCCCCATGCGTCTATTTCTAACCTTAGAAATCGTAGGTAAACGTCTTCCTTTCAGTGTGATATTAAGATCTCTCACGCCATCATACAATCTACGAGTCATATTATTAAACACCTTTGTTCTTTCTAATAATCTTGCACCTACATGACGACAGGCGGCAGTAAAGTTACCAGATTGGTGCAGGGTGTGTTCATTAAAATATTTCAACACCTTATCTCCCGGGGGAGTACTCGGATTACTGATGATTTTTATGGCTTCACCATAGTCACGGGATCTGCAAACTTTAATAGGTTTTACAGGAAAAGGGACGTTAATTCGGGGAATCTTGACGCAGAAAACCAAATTTTCATAAGCCGTGGTTACTGTTTGATCGGTTAATCTCTGTGTAAAGGACACGCCCATAGATGCATGGATCAGGGAATTATCTTGCAAACTTTCCTCTACTTGTTTTGACAACATCAATTGTTTAGATGTGGTTTGGACGATCATCGCCGCCCAAACGAGGATTCTATAAAATATAATAGATTGCATCATTGCCCAGTGCCACATATGGATACCTCTTTTGCATTTGCCTTGTGTCGTGTAGATACGAACTCGCCGCGTGAAGCTGAAATGCTTAAATGTACGTATATATGATTACAAAACTTGTGATGGGCTGTATCTTCATTTTGCTGAAAATGAAGTATAAATTAGTTACATCCACGCAAATATAGCTGTATGACCCGTGCATTTCCAAAATGAAAGTTTCTGCTAATGCTGCCAACCTTGAGCTTAACGCTTGTATAAACAGCCTTGACTATGCCATGCTGGTTCTAAGTAAGTCGCTTGTGCTTGTTAAGACGATAGGGGGGGGTAGGGTTTTGTTGGTCAGTTGTCTGTCAATGTCATGTGTGTCGTCATAACGTCGGGTTTCTGTCACTAATTTGCGTATTGCTTAAAAGTACTGACCGCTACAAATCTGAAATTTCGCGAGGCAATGCATGCCTATTATAAGTAAAAATGCCTATCAATTTTATGCTTTCGTGCGTAGTGAACAGAAACGTACTGCCAGACTATGGAAAGTAAGGCAGGAAAGTCACTTATAATGCTGCTGCTATTCATATTCGTTTGCTTTGTTTTTGCCTTTTTGCTTGTGCTTAATAGTTCCGGGAACACGGTGAGATCACAGTTTCCCCTGGGTCGCGTAGACAGAAGGCCCTCGTGGAGTAGGGCTTGAGGGGGCGTAAATATGCGCTCTCCACTTATTATACGCTTTCTACGGCTGCTTAAGCGTTATTCTGAAGACATGTCTTAAATTTCCTTAAACATCTATGTAATCTTTTCCACAAATAAGCCCAGCCTTGATACAACAGCCATACCACTAACCTTGTGGAATTCATGTGCGTGTATATATATATATAAAAAAGAAATGTGTTTGTTTTAATACTTTGGTTTCTGAATAAGTGTCGAATGGTTACGTGGTTGTACATATATAGAGGTGTTTTACGGGCAGGGTAAATGATCATTACATATTGATCAGATATGGAATATCATTCATCCTAATCCTGCCTAGCACAGAAAATTTTGTTACACCATAAATTTTACATATATGAAGTAGAATGCGCGTCATAGGTTATAGCATCTATAACGTTAGCGCATATGAGGTAAATGCAGTATGATCAATTGCGTCTTGGCTGATGCGCATTGGCATTAGATGTGGCTTTGATCCCGGATGTATAAGGCAGAATTAAACGGAAAATGCCACACGGTAACACTCCGTAAGGGAAAAATTGCTGCACCTCTTCTGTGAAATCACATATTCGCTGCTGTGGACATCCTGCTGATGTCCTTATATGCGTACGCCTAGTCACCCACCTCGTGTGTTTGTGACTTTCAAGGAAAGTGGGTAACGTTGCTGCTTGAAAATGAGGTAAATGAATAATTGTATAAATGTATAAACGAGGACTCCTAATATTGTACTATTGTCGCTGCTGCCGCGGTCAACCATATATGGCGCTAAATTGCCTTGCTATCGCTCAAATACTGACCCGCAATTAGGGGTCACTATATATATACACACTTTGAGGTGGCGGGGCAGTATTTCGCTGGGTATACGTTCATAAAAAAAAATAAAATTATCCGCAAACTTATATGCACACTGGTCATGTAGATATGTCAACTTGTAGATGCTGGTAGTGCTGCCTGTATCCGCTCCGTGGGTTACGTAGCCTCTTAAGAAAATCTAAGTAACCAGACAAACGGGCCACCGCCTTGTTAATTTATGCAATATCATGGAAGCCTGTTGGAATCCGCCTGCCAGGATGTTTATGTATTGGAAATTACTCATTATTACCAGACCAAAGCTGCGGCCATTCCTTTTGGCCGGCACGGGTATAGAAACCCTAATAAATATGCCACCTGCCGTGGTGACTACAACACCGCCTCTAAGATCGAAAACTAAATCTAGATGTTCCATACTGGCGATCAAGAGGCATATCTGTAACGTATGTCGCATAGACACACGCCCAATTCACTGCAACTCATGCTTTTTCAATGGCCCACAGCTTCGTCTGTCATACTACATTCCAAACTCATTGTAATGAATCCCATCTTATGGACTGGAAACCAGGCTAATGATGAGGCGTGCATATTCACAATTAAGATTTCCGAGGAGATGAGATGGGCCGTGCAAATGAAGAACTAAATGACTCAAACAATCTATGTCTAAATGGACCCTCAAGATATCTTTACTAGTATTGGCTCCAACATAAAAGGTGAGGGCGGCTGCATGGGTCGCAAATAGTACACACAATCGTATG
>JAGTTF010001226.1:0-12683 GCA_019095985.1 Streblospio benedicti | reverse complement strand
GTGAAAGTTAAAAAACAGCCATAAAACGAACTGTATATTTTTTCACTTTTATAGAAGTTTCTGTTATCTTAACATTGGGTTCATTTCACTTCAACTACACCATGAATACATCAAATGGGAATCTCAAATATCAGGTATCTCAAGCATTTTACTACTATCCCTGCACCTTCGAGATAAAGTGTTTCTAAAATCATGATTCTAACATAAATAATAAGGGAGTTATGAGTGATCGTTGTGTTTTGGTGCGGTTGTTTTGTTTTTCGCCTGTAAAAGAATTTCCTCAAGGGTGCCAGAAAAGAATCAATCATAAAAGATCATACATACCACAAAACACGCTTTAGCAGAAAATGCCATTCTGCAACTCGTCTAGGCATGTTACCATATGACACTTGTATTATTGCACCCTCTCCTTGTTCTTTATATAAGTTGCTAGGTATGTGTTATGATTTTGCTGTTCAAAATACTATAATGTTTTAATGGCAGCAGTCATTATGTTCCAAATATTTTGTACCTCTGGATATACTGATAAGGGTATAACACACCGATGCTATCTCTTTTGCTTATAATGTTTGATCATCAAACGTAAAGACAATTGACATAACGCCATGCCTATGTATCTGGTAGTGCACAATATATAGCACAAGCGAGGTGCAGTCACAGCACAGCTTTGAATAGTATGTGGAAACCTCAGCTGTGTATTACTAACACAATGATTGTCTTACCCTGGGGATGTCCACATCTGTGCTGCTGCCATCAGTCGCCCGGCTCCCACTGTCAGTGGCTGGAGGCGTCTGTATAGGGAACGGAATTATATAGATATAAGCTATTACAGATCCACACACGCAGACTTGACAATGCACATTATATGCTGGTCAATACGCATTACATGTGGTGTACAATCACAGCATAGGCCTAAAGAAAAGCTTAGAATATCACATAGAGGGCCCAAGCAATGTATTACCAACACAATGATTGTCTTACCCTGGGAATTTTTTATCTGTGCTGCTGCCACCGGTCGCCCGGCTCCCACTGTCAGTGGCTGGAGGCGTCTGTACAGGGAATGGAATTATATACATATTATATATATGATAAGTGAAATTACTAAGAAATTAAAGTAAGATACATGTACTTTGCAGATATCCCCATACCAACTGTATGGTTGGAAATGATCAAATCCATGTTTTGCTTTTAATTGCATTATCGAGCTTGTTCCAGAATTATTTGACACTACACCATAAATTATGTGGCATGTTATTGTGTTATAGTAACAATTGAAGTCTACAACGACTATCCCGATTATATTCTTTACTCCTATTTGTGTATGATATCAATATCCAGCAAACATACTAACACGTGAGAGTCCTCCTATTTGTGTGTCCTGCGCGGCCTGCTGCTGCCGTCTCCGCAAACATCGCTGCGTCCGTGTGTGCAGACAGCGCGGCCTGGGACGGTACGGCGGCCACCTGTAACACCAACATACAGCGTACACTTAGGGTGGTGGATGAATATTATACGCTCAGTTTTAAACATTCATCGAGATCACCATGAACTCCATGTTACAAAGACCCTCTCTATTTTGAGACCACCTTAGGTCAGCACCTAGGCTGGTGGTCTGAATAGACAGGTTCTTCTGGTTGTCTTCATGTTTTTATGAAATCTAACTTACCTCTTCAATGTGTTTATCATTATTGCTGCCATCAGCTCCATAGCTAGCATTGTCTGAGTCTGGCGGAACCTCCCCACTAACTCAAAAGAGCCAACATCTGCAGGATTATAACTTGTGGGAACAAATATCCATTCTTTTATATCTGAGAGTCTATGGACTGGATACTGCCTGAAACTGCTTGGCTATCACACTGATAGTACATGTATACCAAACAGATCTTATCTGTGAATTGGGGGAACAGATTCACATTTGACATTTTACTTACAGTATGTATATTAATTTTATTTCTAGACTACTTATCACAAAGTTATCTACGTCATAAGACCAATCTTCTATTCATTTGGCCATGGGGAGGTGTCAGGACATGTGTGTATATGCCGTGAGAACATTATACTGGTAACGTTTGAATGAAGCCCAAGATATTATTATTCCGTTGGTTGGTATGTACGTATTCCTTAGTGTGTGGACAATACATACATTACACTTTGGAAATTAGAAATATCCTTTCACAAATTTCTACTATGCCCCACCCATTTTTTTCACATTCATTCACAAATTCCCTACTATACCCCTCACATTTTTTACTACGCCTAAAATCCAACCAATTAGAATGCACCAAGGCCGTGTTGTCCACGTGTGCAGGCTAAAGACGTGTATACAGTCACGTCCACCATGTTTCTTTATTTCTATGAGCTTTGGGTCGTGTGATGGCGCATTAGAACGGGTACAAAGAGCTCTCTTCGGCGGTAGTTTCAGATTAAAAATCGAACCAGTACTTTTTTTTTGAGATATAGGCAAAAACCCATAATTATTAAGTACAATTATCGCAGATTTTGACCCTGGAAGGCCAGGCACGTATAATCCTTTAAAAACTATTGCAGTGCGCCGACGAAAAGTTAATCCCCGCATCTCAATATTGACAGCTAAAACGCACCAGTAATCCCGCCAGTATCGGTAGACTTACTCGACTGTGACGCTCGGTATAATCTTGCTGCAATATTAAAATGGGGCTTAAATAAATTGAGTACCCGTTTGTCATCACAGTAACCTATTGCAGTAAACTCGAATGTCATGGTTTTTTTTGTCATAAATGGAGACTATTAGTGTTGCACGATTAGAAGAATCTCAATACGCATTCATAGGATTAGGTACACCGGGATTGACTCAAATAACACAACGACAACGAAACATCATAGTAAATGTGTGTCTGAAAGATTATACCGGGATTTTGCATGACTCATGGACTGGTGGCAGCAAGTAGAAAGCAAATTTAAGTCGTCAGTAAACTGTGATTGGAGATAGGGCCTACATCTGGATTGTGCATTGTGAACTGCCTGCATTAACTGCCTGCATTAGAGTGTTGCTAAAAAGCTCAAAAGATATGTCTAGTGCAAAAAGTTGTAAGGATACTACGAGACACCAGTAGAACACAAGAAGACAGGGTAGTGAAAGACCTAAGTGAATTTTGCGTAATATTACAAGAAAGTGTATATGGGGAACGATATAGACTTGAAATAATAGAAAGTGGAATCAAAACACATGAAAAACAAGTAAAACGAGCTGAGGATGGCATATGCCCATTATTTAGGCCAAAGGGATACCAAAAAAGAACGAAAAAAGAATGAAAAAAATGGTAAAAGTTGCATGGTATCGACCGAGTGACATGTTAGCAGTAATAGGTCCTATAAGGGACATCAATAATATCC
Source organism: Streblospio benedicti (assembly GCA_019095985.1). NCBI lineage: Eukaryota > Metazoa > Annelida > Polychaeta > Spionida > Spionidae > Streblospio > Streblospio benedicti. Next base: position 9,311 of record JAGTTF010001226.1, on the reverse strand, counting down.
GTGTGTCATCTGTGATTGTGGTTTATTCAGATGCCTAAAATATGGAGAGCTTACATATATAGAACATCAGTGTATTATACTAGGCACGGGTATGGAAAAATGGATATAAAGTTTTCACATTCAATTGTTGCATTTGAGGAGTCATGACTGTACATTAGGGACCATTGAGTATTTATTACAGGGTGATTTTTGGGCGGGCCATGAACTTTTGTCACAATGTTTAGAGGGGGGGCTATCAATTTTTTCACACACTTTTGAGGGGGGCTAACAATTTTTTCACAAAAAATTACCCCTATTTTGAGAGATTCTGTACTACAAATTGCTGTTTTTATATGGATAGCTATCAAATAGGATTTTTAACTGACAATGATTGCGTTAAGTGTTGGGGGGTGAGGGTCATAAATTTTTATCACATGAAATTGAGGGTGGTTATATTACCAATTATTTCACAGAGATTTGAGGGGGCTATTAATTTTTTTTCACAGGAGTTTTTGGATAATCTTCCTACCTCACCCTGTCATAAGTACTGAATGGTCCCTAATGTACAAACTCCAAGCTTTACATATATATTAAATGCCTGTACTGTACTGCAGCACAGTATCTTCATAGGCAGATCCAGGATTTTGAAAAAGGTGGAGGGTGCACATAAGGAAAAAAGGGGGGGGCATTCATGGCATTTCATGAAAAACTGAAAATGAAGTATTTTATTGGGGTGGGGGTGGGGGTGGAGGGCACCCCCCGCCCCCTGGATCTACCTATGATCTTAGTAGATCCATGTACATCCAGACTAAGCAGGTTTGCATAGCTGTAAATAGATCTATTCACTGAACTTGCATGACTGTCAACCCACACAAATACCGGTATTTGTGATGCTTGCTTTATTCAGTTTTCTTTTTATAGACAATGTTTGGTTTTAATTACTGAAAATAAAGCATTTTAAATTCTTAAACAATGTGTTCTTTATGGTAATTCACAAGATATATATTGACATGATATCTGTATAATTTATCTGATACCAAATATAGTGGTTCTATATAACCAGCAAGAAAGTTATTAGTACTTAATTTTGTATCTTTGAAACAATGATATGTGCTACCTGTAAAGTACATATTTATATAGCGCAACCCTCCAAAAAAATAAATGTTCAAGTGCGCTGCATAGAGGAAATGTCCTCAGCCCTCGGTGAACAGATGCGTTTTTAACATAGATTTGAAATCGTCCAAATTGTCTATTTGTCTTATATGGAGAGGTAAACTGTTCCACAACAGCGGTGCCGCTTTGCTGAAAGCTCGGTCCCCATAGGACTTAAGCCGAGTAGCAGGTACATGTAGAAGCCTCTGTGATGCTGACCTGAGAGAGCGACCTGGTTTGTGTTGCTTAATAAGGTCTTTGAGGTATGAAGGCGCAAGGCTGTGAAGGCACTTAAAAGTCAAGGTTAGTATTTTATACTCAATCCGTTTGGAGATTGGAAGCCAATGAAGAGATTTTAGTACTGGAGAAATGTGGTCATGTTTCTTAGTTCTAGTCAGTATCCTTGCAGCTGTATTTTGAATGCGCTGAAGACGCTGAATTTGAATGGTCGGTAGTCCATAAAGTAGGGAATTCCCATTGTCAAGTCGTGAAGACAGGAATGCGTGGATAACTTTTTCTGTTGCTGCTGTACTAAGAAACCTTCTGGCTTGGCCAATTGATCGGAGTTGGGCATTGCAAGATTTCACTAGTGAGGATATGTGTTGGTTAAGGCACATTGTGTCATCAAAAGTTGCACCTAGATTTCTGGCCGTGCGAGATGATTTGACTGTACAGTCCCCGATCTTAATGCTGTTTATCGATACTTTATGGGCATGTCTAGCTGGTGCAATAATGATCAGTTCGGTTTTGTCATCATTAAGTTTCAATTTGTTGAGTCTCATCCAGGTTCTGATGTCATTCACACATGCCTCCATCCTCCTGAGAGGTTCCTGCTGATTATCGAAGTCAAAGGCCACATAGAGCTGGGTGTCATCAGCATACTGATGTATACTGATGTTATGTTTTTCAGCAATACTATAGACAGGGCACATGTAAATTAAGAATTCGAAAGGTCCCAGTACTGAGCCCTGAGGTACTCCATACACTAGTGGCACTGAATCAGATGACTGTCCCTGGATATGAACACACTGGTAACGATCCGCGAGATAAGAATGGAACCAGTCTAGAGCAGGCCCAGTGATTCCGATTCTACTTTGCAGCCTTGACATCAATATGGTATGATCGATGGTGTCAAAGGCTGCAGAAAGGTCCAAGAGAACAAGGATGACACCTTTTCCGGAGTCTAAATGAAGGAGAATATCATTCTGGATCTTGACCAATGCTGTCTCTGTACTGTGTTTAGGGCGGTAGGCAGACTGAATGGGGCAGAAGAGGTTGTTATTATCCATATGGTTTAAGAGCTGGTGTAGGGCTGCTCTTTCGAGAAGTTTAGAGATAAAAGCCAGATTGGATACTGGCCGATAATTTTTAAGAATGGATTTATCAAGGTTCGCCTTTTTCAAAAGTGGGGTTACCCTAGCATACTTCAGTGCCTGTGGAAATATGCTACTTTGGAGAGACTTATTAATAATATGAGTCATTGTAGGAAGTAGAGGATTAACAATCTTCTTTAGAAGCCAAGTTGGTAGCGGATCTAGTCCACATGACTTCGTGGGTGATTTTGCAACAAGTTTTCTGACGTCTTCAACTGACAGCATGTTAAATTCATTCATACGAGCTTCTAGTGGGGGATCATGTATTGGTAGGACCGATGGAAGATTATCTGTCTGTAATTGTATTTCGGCATCTAAATTCTGTCTGATTGTGTTAATCTTCGTGTGAAAGAAAACACTAAATTTATCGAGTACATCTTTGAGACTTTCATGTGGTGGAAGAGATTGTTCTTTTTTACGACCCAGAATTTCATTAACAACACCAAAGAGAGCTTTTTGATCCCCATTACATTCCTCAATTTTCTCTGTGAAGTACATGATCTTTGCTTTTTTGATTAAGGTAGAGACTTTGTTTCTTGCTGCAGTGAAGATATCACGATGTATTGTTAGTCTAGTTTTCCTCCAAATGGCCTCACATTTCCTCCTGACTGCCTTAGCTGCATGAATGGCTTCATTATACCATGGTGTTACTGGCCTTATTGTGACGATACCTTCTTTCAATGGTGCATGTTTATCAATGAGTGCAGAAAGAGTTTCATTGTATTGTTCCACAAGTTCATTAAGATCATCTTTTGGTTGAGAAATTAATGTACTGGTCTCAATTTCTAATTGCAATTCATTTGGATCAATAGACTTGTAACTGCGATAGATCCGCCTTTCTCTAGGAAGTGGTGGTTTCACAAGGTTAGCTGTTAGATGGATCATGTTATGGTCACTAATCAAAGTTGATATCTCTGTGAATTTAACCAGGTCATCTGATTCATGGGTGAGAAACCAATCGAGACAATGACCACTAATGTGTAGCACCGGAAACATGTTGTTGAAGATTCAGGGATGATAATGTGTCTCTAATCCGGATAGTGTCTGGATCTTGAGGCTTATCCCAGTGGAAGTTGAAATCACCTCCAATAAGGAGTCTTCCAGAACTAGGTACTATTTTTTTTTTCCATATAGTCAGAGAATTCAGCGATGAATTGAGCAACTGTATATCCATTTTCTGGGGACGGGTATGTGCGATATATTTATTCGATATTGAGCGAGCATTGCACAATCCAATCAATAGATTGCTAGTACCTGATCTCTGAGTCTTCAATGCTTGTCTTTCTCTCATGCATGCTTACCATTACGTTTACAAAGATATATTGTCCCACAAATAACTTCAAATTTAATCTGATATTTCAAGCAAAGAAATATGCAACTAGTATGTTTACAAAGTTCATCTTAACACAGCACCAAATATTCTTACAATGATTGACAGTTTCAGCAACTGCTGTTGCCATTTTCAAAAATCTCTCTGCATGACAGGTCAATCTGCACGACTTGCGATAAAAATCAGTCGTACACATAAGAGAGTTGAAAGGCCCCCCTCATCCCTGTTCATGACCTGTCTCTGTCCTTGTATCTGGATCAAGCTTCCCTTTGATAGTTCTTGTCCTCCAGTCACTCTCTCTCTGTCCAAAACCACTCACTTCCCCTCCAGTCTATCTCATGATTGTTCTGCACTCCCCTGTTGAACTGGGTGAGGGATTTCTTTTCTTGCTGCTCTGGTGAATGATCCCTTAGTGTTCTGATCAACATCCTTCATATGTTGCTTTACACGAGTGCCCAACTTTCTGCCAGTTTCCCCCACATATACATTCTTTTACAAGATTTACATGGATATTGTAAAAGGATCTGCAACTAGTAGTCGTTGGGAATGCCATAAACCCCCTCCTAGATCAGACGCATTTAGGTCAATCAATTTTAAAATTAGTAATCATATACATTGTACATACATGTATAAAGAATATCATAGAAGGCAACACATCTAATCAGAATGAAAGTAAAAACACATCGTATTTAAACTTCATCAAAAGTGGGCTTAAGTACACCACAAAATCTAAATTTGTTATAATTTGTTTTTAAAAAACACAGCATATCTTCATCAAAAAGGTGGGGGTGTGTGTGTAAGGAAGTGGATAAGGGAATAAAGGCTGAAAAAGGGGGGAAGGAAAAAAGGGCACAAATGAAGAGGATAAGGATCTCCAATTAGTGGGATAAGTTGAAAAAGAGCCAAAAAGAGGGATAAGGGGATAAGGGAAAAAAGGACAAAACGAGAGATAAGTAGATTTCTAGAGCTTTTGTAACCCTCCCCCAAATCAAACGTAGGGCCATCAAATTATAATCGGATCTGGGAGTAGTACAAGAAAAGCAAATGTGAAATTTGGTATAATAGGTGAATACTTCCCTGTAGAGTGGTGTGTAAATAAGTAGTAACACCTATTGCTCATACGTTCATCAAAAGTAAGCCAAAGTACACCAACATCAATTTAGGGCTGAGTCATTATTTGGGCCGCCGGGCCGGAAAAAACTGGGGGTTAAATGTTTGAATTTGAATGTTGTTGGGGAGATTCAGAAGTTTGAATTTGAATGTTGGGGGGGGGGTCAGAAGTTTCAAAATGGAAGTTGTGGGGGGTCAGAAGTTTAAAAATGGAAGAATATGGGGGTCAAATATTCTTGATTCTTGAAATTTTACTAGGGGGGTCAAAATGTCCAAATTTTGTAAATTTACTGAAAAGGGCAGTGGCAAGCTTTTATATTTAATAAATGTTGGAAGAATGTCCTGATCTTTTCTTTGGTATGTGATCAATCATTTGGTTGTATAAAATATCTTGTAATTTTTATAGTTTCATAAACTGAACACATGCAATTGTATTGCTCATTTTGCCAAAAAATGCTTTTTGACAGAGGATTTTAGTGATTAGATGGAAAAAAATTTTTAAGTATGCCTTCCCAAGAATTTGTACTGCTTAAAATATATAAAAAAAGGCAACTTGTCATGATATGAAAGGACTGGTCCTATTAATTGAATTCAGAGTTTTTGATAATACCCCATCGGCTCTTATATTAGAGCAATTATCTGAGCCACTGCAAGTAACTTATGAAATGGAATATGAAACCCTTCATCAATATTGAATTATTATGTTTAATTGTCTTTTTGACTAACCACTAACTTTTTATGTAAAGGTAAAACATTTGAAGATGAACCCCATGTTACGAAAGACCCTCATTTTGAGGCCTCCCCCTAAGCTATGAACCAGACCGGTCTTATGTGTCATAGTCGGGTGTGCAGACCACTACACCAACCTCCCCGGTCTTAGACGAAGGAATCACACTTCAACTCATGCTTCCTATATGCTTGTATGCTGGGTTGCGCAATCACACACTGTCTGACACCTTCGCTATATTTAGCTTGTGCCACTCTTAATCGACATGCACACTACTGACTTCGTTTGTTGGCATGCTGTGATACAGGATGTCATGCAGGATGCATTGTGTCTCTGAAGTACTTTGTTTACAGACTCCCCCAACTCCCTTCTCCTCTACAACCAGCTCACTTATGTGACGATCTCACTTTCACAACAGCCCCGATAGGGTACCGTATTCAACCTATCCCACTAGGGATCCGGGCACTACCCAGAGCCGCCATCACCTCGTGCTACTGGCTGCTTTGGAGAGTGAGCTAGGGAGTTTCCATACTACTCAGTACTTCAGGGACACAGGGTTATCAGATCAGGAATTCTCCCGGCTGGTCGCGGTCCCATAGTCAGCTTTCGGTGACCGAGGGACCCGTAAGGATTCACAGATCTAACTTTTTCCCACCATCCAGATCACACATACCCAACTATCTGAGTTCGAAATTCCCGGGCGGTAGCCCCCTCCCCCAGTGTCTTACACACGGGGCCAGTCCCACTGGACTAATGGACAATTTCACAATTTCACAGGGCGACTACCCGGTGGCTTCTACCGAAGCACCCGGGTCCGTGTCTTCCACCAATTGAAACGAAAGTCAGTGTTGCTTGTAAAGGTAATTTGGAAGATCGTGGAATCGAACTCACGACCTCCCGGCTATGAACCAGACCGGTCTTATGTGTCATAGTCGGGTGTGCAGACCACTACACCAATCTCCCGAGACGAAGGAATCACGCTTTCAACTTCGCCTGTATGCTTCCAGACACACACTGTCTGACACCTTCGCTATATTTAGCTTGTGCCACTCTTCATCGACATGCACACTACTGACTTCGTTTGTTGATATGCTGTGATACAGGATGTCATGCAGGATGCTAGGTGTGACCAATATTCATTTTGCCATGAGAACATTAGTCAGTACTGTCAGGACTGTCAGACGAGACGGGTGTTAGGACTGTGCGAGTTGTGCGAATGCTGTAGATCTGTGCAGTGCAATATTGTTGCCTTCAGAAATAGTGAATGTGAGCGCTTTGAAATGAGTGTGGCTAATACACATCACCTTTTAATTGCGCAAATTAGGGATGGGTTGTATGTACAAAGTCATGGTACAAGTGGAATTTGTCCAGTTTGTCAAGTTTACCTTTTCAAAACTTGCAGGTCTAGCTGCTAGCCTAGTAAGCTAGGAACATTTACACAAAATGCCAAAACCAATGGAAGTCTGAAGTATGTTTACAATGACTGCTTTCTTCCAGAACTTTAAAGTATTAGTAACAATAAGACAGAAAGTACTGATGTACCGACCTACAGGAGAAGATTAATATGCAAATTTGTTAGTTTTCACTTGCCTTTGTTGCAGAATCTTCCAAAGTTGGTCGATGCCATGTGTGAGAAGATGAGGAATGCACGTTTCCATCATCACAGTCTTCAACAGTCGCAGGTCTTGACGTCTATGTGAAATCATTATAATTTCTACTTTACACCTTTCATAGTAAAACAACAAAAAGCAAATATAAAATGTGTAATTGACGTCTTTCAAATCATAAGGCCATAACAGGATAAAGATATATTGTCCCACAAATAACTCCAAATTTAATCTGATATTTCAAGCAAAGAAATATGCAACTAGTATGTTTACAAAGTTCATCTTAACACAGCACCAAATATTCTTACAATGATTGACAGTTTCAGCAACTGCTGTTGCCATTTTCAAAATCTCTGTGCATGACAGGTCAATCTGCATGACTTGCGATACCGAAAAAATCAGGTCGTTACACATAAGAGAGTTGAAAGGCCCCCTCATCCCTGTTCATGACCTGTCTCTGTCCTTCTATATGGATCGCTTCCTTGATAGTTCTTGTCCTCCAGTCACTCTCTCTGTCCAAAACACTCACTTCCCTCCAGTCTATCTCATGATTGTTCTGCTTAACATGGTCCGTAATTGCACTCTTGTTGAACTAGGTGAGGGATTCTTTTCTTGCTGCTCTGGTGAATGATCCCTTAGTGTTCTGATCAACATCCTTCATATGTTGCTTTTTACACGAGTGCCCAACTTTCTGCCAGTTTCCCCCCACATATACACTTTTACAAGATTTACATGGGATATTGTAAAGGATCTGCAACTAGTAGTCGTTGGGAATGCCATAAATCTCCCCCTCCTAGATCAGACGCATTTAGGTCAATCAATTTTTAAAATTAGTAATCATATACATTGTACATACATGTATAAAGAATATCATAGAAAGGCAACACATCTAATCAGAATGAAAGTAAAAACACATCGTATTTAAACTTCATCAAAAGTGGGCTTAAGTACACCAAAATCTAAATTTGTTATTATTTGTTTTTAAAAACACAGCGTATCTTCATCAAAAGGTGGGGGTGTGTGTAAGAAAGTGGGATAAGGGAATAAAGGCTGAAAAAAGGGGATAAGGAAAAAAAAGGCACAAATGAAGAGGGATAAGGGATCTCCAATTAGTGGGATAAGGGAAAAAAAAGAGCCAAAAAGAGGGATAAGGGAAAAAAAGGGCAAAAAAGAGAGATATGAGATTTCTAGAGCCCTTATAACCCCTCCCCCCAAATCAAACGTAGGCCATCAAATTATAATCGGATCTGGGGAGTAGTACAAGAAAGCTAAATGTGAAATTTGGTGATAATAGGTCGAATACTTCTCCCTGTAGAGTGGTAACAAGGTATTAACACCTACTGCTCATAAGTTCATCAAAAAGTAAGCCAAAGTACACCAACATCAATTTAGGGCCGAGTCATTATTTAAGCCATGGGGGGTCGGGAAAAACTGGGGGGGGTTAGATGTTTGAATTTGAATGTCGGGGGGGGGGTCAGAAGTTTGAATTTGAATGTTGGGGGGGGGTCAAAGTTTTAAAATGGAAGTTGTGGGGGGGGTCAAGTTTAAAAAAATAAGAAAATGGGGTCAAATATTCTGATTCTTGAAATTTTATAGGGGGGTCAAATGTCCAAATTTTGTAAATTTACTGAAAGTGGCAGTGGCAAGCTTTTTATATTTCTTAATAAATGTTGGAAGAATGTCCTGATCTTTTTCTTTGGTATGTGATCAATCATTTGGTTGTATAAAATATCTTGTAATTTTGTACCTAGTTTCATATGTCAACTGAACACATGCAATTGTATTGCTCATATTTGCCAAAATGCTTTTGACAGAGGATTTTTAGTGATTAGATGGAAAAAAAAATTCTTTAAGTATGCCTTCCCAAGAATTTGTACTGCTTAAAATATATAAAAGTTAACTTGTCATGATATGAAAGGACTGGTCCTATTAATTGAATTCAGAGTTTTTGATAATACCCCATTGGCTCTTATATTAGAGCAATTATCTGAACCACTGCAAGTAACTTATGAAATGGAATATGAAACCCTTCA